>CBMN010036669.1:0-12611 GCA_000582825.1 Hordeum pubiflorum
TCTTATGGGTTTCACCTCTAGCCTACCCCAACTTGTTTGGGACTAAAGGCTTTGTTGTTGTTGAAATATATGTGCTACCTCAGATATAGGTGCTATACGTAGCAACTCTTGAGTTTTTTTCTGCTGAAATTTTGTATGTCTAGATTCCTTGTTATGCATACTAGCAAAGTGCCCGTGTGTTGCAACTTCCAACGGATACAAAATAAACTAGTACATATTCACGAACTTGAAAAAATTACCCTATTTTTGGTACACATCACTAAAAATATGGTGTGTTCCATACAAATTTATTCCTCTTACTGTTGGGGTGAGGGCGTGAGGCGGGGGAGGGATGGGCCTGATATGGAGATACCAAGTGGTTTTCTGCAAATGTGGAGCAGAGTCGTGCGGTCTTTTACTCTTTTTACAAAAATGTCTTAGATTACTCCGCATGTGTTAGATGCAGATTGGATGGTCAGAAATGTCAGATGGTAAATACACCATCGTCACCAACTAAATCTTTAATAGGAGTAGATCTGAACAAATAGTCTTAGGATATTCCTGGTGGGATCCACATAACAACTTTATGTTGGTTTCACAGTTCCATTGACAACAGTCCAATTCAGTGTGAACATGGAAAAGTTCCAGCATCTAAAGTCACATCCATGAAGCGATTATCGGCTAAAGCTTGGGAGAAGCTACTTTCCAAGGTAAGAATCCTCTCCATTTGCTGGGTTTTATATTTTCAAATTGTTTCTCTCACTCAGTTTGCTTAGTGCCAATGTTTTACTTTAGTTATTTGTAAGGCCACTATGTTCTACCTAGTTCTTAACTTCTTATACTACTGGAATACGATTGATGGATATCATTTATATTGTTATTGCAAACATACTAGTATGGAGGAGGACCAACACTCAGCAAGGATGATGCTTGCGAGGAGTGTCTCAAGGATGTAGCAAAAACTGCAGTGTCTGCTGATGTCTATCGTGATCGAAAAGCATCGTTAAAGAATCTTGCAGAAGCTGCACTTGCTGGAAATATTCCAGAAGGTCCTTCTTACTTTATTTCGAAAGCATGGTATGGAAAGGACATCCTTGTCTCAGATTCTGATCTTGGTTCTGTACGTGAATTACTGAAGCTAAACATTTTACATACAACCAGGATTATTCTCCTCAACTACTGTCTTTGTGGAGCTATTTATATACAAACATAATATTCTGCTTAAGGCGTGACTTGCTGAAGCTTAACATTTTTTTTACGCACAATTAGGATTATTCTCCTCAACTACTGTCTTTGTGGAGCTATTTATATACAAACATAATATTCTGCTTAAGGCCCTTCCAAATTTCAGTCCAGTTATATGATGTACTATAATGTGTTTGTAAGAATCCTTATCTGCAATTCCACCAACATGAGTCATATGTTAGGTCTGTATGTTGTGTTTACTTTTTACCTTCTAATGGTTGCTCTGTATTGATTGTCTTTGTGTGCAATTAATACTGCAACCATTACCATGATGTGGGATGTGTCCGATCATCATATTATTCTTGATAGTTTTTACACCTTAACCAATTTCCAGTTATAACCTAAGTATGTCTCACAATTGTTCCAAGAATTTCACACTGAATGCTTCTGCTGGCGATGTGCACTCATGCATATTCTTTCGGAAACACTAAAAATCTGACATCAGATTTTTAGGCATGGCAAATCTTACGTTTTTCATGGAAATTTATATTGGCGCGATGATGGCAAATTTAGTTTGCAAGCATGACAATTTTCTGACAAAAAATGAACTGAGACGGATTTGCCATGCTCGCCAACTAAACTTGCCATCGTTGAACATAATTTGCCATGGTAAAAAATCTGATGTCAGATTTATAGTGGAGTCCTATTCTTTTATGATTCTTCTGTTCCAGTGGTTGCATTATGTTACCAAATCACAGCTATCTACTAGAGTATCATACCGATCTATTTGCCGTTGCTCCCAGGTTGTCCCATTGGCTGCGAAGAAAAAATGTGGATATCACTTTTGATGCTGATAAGGGACCAACAAGTGCTCTAAGATGCAGCCATGGTAATCTTCTTCCAGAGCATGCTTCTGGGGCAAAGCGGGTATCTGTGCCAGAGAGCCTATGGCTATTTCTCTATGAAACCATAAGTGCAAGGGAAGCTGATGATATTGTGACTTTTCCGTCAGATACTCAGCCATGCGAAATCTGTGACCAGAAATTGTCAGTTGTCGCTTCTGTTGAGGATAATCTTAGGTAAAGCTAAAAATGCCATAATACAGTGAATTAATCAATGTCATATAATGGACTCATGGTTAACAATGTCATAATACAATGGATAATTAACGTGAGATAATGAACTGTTCAGTTAAAGTGAGTGGTTATATTAGTTTCTTTTGGCATGGTATTTGTCTCTTCAGAGCGGTGAAACTGAAGCAACGACAGAGCCATGAAAAGTTAATCTCTGGGAAAGGCTTTGCACTTAATCCTGGACAAAAATATTATTTGGTTCCTTCGGCGTGGTTGTCAGAATGGCAAGCTTACATTACAGCGACTGGAAAAAATGTTTCGTCGTTACCAGAACCTCAAAGTCTTGAAGCTGCTATAAATTCACTTAAATGTGAGAAGGTAAAACATCTCTTCTCTATTCTGCTGATAAAGTCCTACATGACGATATGTGTGTTTGGTTCTGAAAAGGCCAGCAAAGACATGAACTCTAGTATATAAATTTCTATAGTCAGGCAAGTGTGAACCTTGCTATGTTAGGGGAATATGGCTAGAAGTTAACTTACTATTTTTAGTATTTTCCTATTGTGAAACAATGAGATGAATATTAGCATTTTTTGCAATGTACTGCTGAAGACTGACTGCCAGGATAATTTGGGCAAGGAATTGCACTTCTGCACACAATAAATTGTTTAATCTACCTATAAGGTCTTGTGGTATACCATTTGGATTCATTGAGTGAGGCCCAAGAGTCATACGTATATAATGCTGCCCTTTTGGATTCTATTAATGTTTGTCAGTGAATTAATTTAAAAATGTAATAGTTTTACAAAGCAAAGCAAGAGACAAGAATGAGATCAGAATCAGATATAACTTTGACACGAGTACAATCATACTTTGAGAGCACTACCAAATAAGTATGCATCGTAACTACCTTCATATCTGTGTCATGACACATGTTTGATGCTCTTGCCTAATTGATTTAAGAATTTACTGCAAGTTGTTATTTCGTTACTTCAAGTGGGGTTTAATAGAATGTTGTGAAGATTTGTATGTATGGTGGGTAATTGTTGCATGGTTCCTTTGCATATTCATATTTTTAATGTGGGTCTCTAGGAGACTCAATTTATTTTGTTGACTGTGATTTGGCAAATTTGCAAGACCACCACCTTTGTTATCTAGTTATTATTAGGTAATATATATAAAGTATTTCTTTTTGAATAATTTTGATCATTTTTCAGCATTCTAGATTGTTGCAAAGGCCTTTGGATATAGTTTGCAAGCGTGGGGGCATCACTCAGAAAACATCGAATGTAAGTTCATGTGTCTTCAGAACTGATCTGTCCCACTCCTCTTTGTCGCCTCTTTTTGGGCTAGCGCTGTTTTCTGAAGTGCCAAGTTTTATTTGATGTCTGTCCATAGCGTTATTGCTCATTGGGATGACTTGATTTTTTTTGGAGTGTGTGTGTGAAATTGATGTACATTGGTTGTAACGATGATCCCCCAGATGGGAACTCGAGCTCCAGCTCTTTTCGTTCAGAAGTAGATGATATCTGCTATGATGCGCTGTTCCTTTTTCAAATATGTGGCATATCGGTTTTGAACTAGTATTTATTTGTTTCATGAAGTTTGTATGTGGTAACGATGATCTCCCAGATTGGGAACTGGAGCTCTGGCCTTCTTGTCAGAAGCACATGAGGACGTCTGCTGTGATGTTCTGTTCCTCTTGAAATATGTGGCATATTGGTTTTGAACTAGTATTTATTTGTTTAATAATTTTTTATGGATCTGTACCGGCAAACCTTATGAATATAAATGCATACTGATACTATATAGAAAGTATAAAGTTCTTATACATTATTATTTAGTTGCTTCCCATTGCTGATTTGGGCATTGTTTTAGTGATATGTGGCGTTGCTAGATGAAAACAAATAATCTTGAAGTTGTGGGTTAACTATATACTTGGTTTTCAGACTGATGGGTTAGCAATCATCTCAGAATCTGATTGGCAATCATTCTCTGAGGAGTGGAACGTGGCACATGCAGATGGTGCATGTGCTGAAATTGTTTTTAGTAAGAGCTCTCAGGATAGACCGCACGAGTCATCTGAAGCAATGGTAATTTTGGATAAAGATCCGGACCAGTCTATTAATGGTGCAAATGATGACTTGGAGGACTGCAGACCCCATGTCAGAACTGATCCTGAGGTAAACTAAATATTCTACATTCCAGTTATTGATTTGCATATCTGACCATAACATTCTTATGTTAATATAAGCCTGGTCATCATATGCACAATGCATGGCCTTGCAGGCTTGCGCACTTGACTAGTTAAAATATGAGAATCTAAACCAGTAAAAACTATACTACCAGGAAAGTATAATGAATAAGAAACTGCATTAGGGCTCTTCTTTCATGTAGGTTAGTCCTGATGACATGATGTTTGAGCAATTAGTAGCTATTTTGTTACAAGTGTGCAACATTCCTTTACAATAGCTCTCCTGTAAACCATCAAGGTCGCATCTGTGACAGTCTCTTCGTCTTTTAGATACGAATTGTTGGCTGTCGCCTCCTAATGCGTGATTCTAAAGTGTAAACCATCGCACAAGAGGGAATGGCAGGGAGACGGTGTGTTGGACGAAAAAATGGCAGAATCTTGACTCTCACGCCTCATAGATGAGTTTAGTAAGAAGGTTTACGTTGTTAGCTGAGTGATGTTCCCATTTAGTAGTTGATTTAATCAATTAAATATTTGCAAGCAATGGAATAATTGCACCTGTCTGATGAGTAAGAAGTTCACATCCTACTTTTCCCATTTTCTTAATCTCAATTCTACTTGTGAATTTTGCATGCTAGGTTTGTGAAGAATGTATTGGAGAAAGAGAGAGCTGTGCATTGGTGGAGAAACTCAATTACCAGAACGAAGATATCCATGTTTATCTTGTGCGTGGGAAAGAAGCACCAAAGTCAATTAGAGAGGCATCTGCAGCTCTTCCTGTTCCAGATCGTCGGACTTCAAAGCGTTCCCGGAGAACAACCACAGGGAACTCAATCAGTTTGAAAGTCTCTGGTTCTACAACCGTCTATCAGTTGAAACTCATGATATGGGAATCTTTAGGGGTATGCCATGCACATCAAAACTTTACTTTATGCAAACAGCCAAGCACCGATACAGTTTCCTCTTGCATTTCATATACAAAAAAGAAAAAAAAAACACAAGAAAAATTAAGAAGAAACTTCTGTTGATTGGTATGACTGCCACTTGATTGTGTTTCAGCCGAAAGAAGTTCGCTAAATAAATATCAGTATTGAGTCTTGTGACCGGTACCCTATACTTCAAAACCTTCTGGACTGGAAGGCATATTCTTCAATTAATCTTATCACTTCAACAGATAATACGCGCGGTTGAAATAATTTGAACTGTCCAAAAAAATAAGTTTGAATTTGAAATTGTAAAGCTTAACATTATTAGCTGCAACCGGTAATTACCAAAGTGATAAGCTCCGGTTAAAAGTACGAGCTGCTCATCAGTTAGACCCAGCTATCCTACATGTAGTTTTAAGGTATTGTTAGGGCCTTACAAACTGGGAGGGAGGGTGTACTAAAAGGATCATTGCCTATGCTGTGATTGTTCTGAACCTTTTGAGCCTATCAGTTGGCACCCCCCATACCATTATACCATCATAATGGAGTACTGTAGCTATACATTGCACTTGCTGTTGAAATATGGTTCCCACCTTTCCCCAACAGCGTAAGCTTTCAAGTTAACTAGTTGGTGCATGCAATTCAATATGGTATCAGAGCCAAGTGGTCTCGAGTTCAAGACCTGGCCAATGCACTTTTAACAAAATAGTTGCGGCTTACATTGATATCATGAAATTCCTGATGAGCCTAGACGTGAGGAGAGTGTTGAAATGTATTGCCCACAAGCTTCTGGTTTAACTGCTCGGTGCATGCATTTGGAATTTCAGTACTTGCATGATCACTTGATCACATTTTTTTGGATTTTATTGTGCTTCCTTTTCTGAAGCATTAATAATGTTCACAGTATTGGCAAGTCAATTGTCCAGTAACCTAGTGTTGACTTAAGACAGGGATACATAATTTTGACATAATAGTGCAACTGTGCTGGTAATCGGTAATCATATATGTTCTAACGTCCCCTTTCTCTCCATTTTGTTTAAAAGAGGGGCATGCCTGCACAGGTTACTTTTATTTTATGTCTGGGTGCAGAAATCTTGCTTGTTTGATTTTCATTGCGGTTGTCTGATTCGGTCCAATTATTGCTGTTGTCATATTTAGATTGTGAAGGAGAATCAGAAGCTTCATAAAGGCCTTCTTGAGATCGATGATGATTTCGCGACTCTTGCTGACAAGTGCATTTTCCCCGGGGATGTTCTGTGGGTTAAAGATTCTGAATTGTTTGAGGATCGTGACATAGCAGGTGAAGTAACAAATATGATGACTTGAACATTTCTGAAAACATTACATTGTTAACTTTGCTATCCTATAATATTTCAGATGAAATTTCAGAGCCCAAGGCTGAAAACGCCGAGGAAGGCTTTCGTGGTACGCTATTGACGTCAAGTGTATCAGCTCAACTTTGTCAGGGCATAGTATCGAGTGAATGAGTTTTCATGCGATCCACATCGCTGCATGCATGTATTGGCATCGCTGCTGGTTACGCTTGCTTAGAGGTGATCAACTCCTACTTCACTTCATATATATTTTGTTTTTTGTCAGAAGACATCATCAGAGACTAAAAAACGTGGCTAGGCTCGACTGAAGCTCAAACGAGCTTAAGTTGACCTTCGAGCTTACTGCTGGGCTTGAGCAAAACTGAAATCAGCTTAGAGCTTAGCATAAGAAAATACAGTGTTGTTTCATATGGAAATTTAGTAAAGCTGGACTTGGTGTGTAGGCCATTTAAAACAATGCTGACCCATATATGAAAAGCTGGAGTGTCTTGTGCTCAGCTCCAAAAATTACATGTGAGTTTTGTTGAGCTATTCGATCACTCTCGTTATGCTCGCATGCTCACTCGCCTAGGACTCACCGAGCTGAGCTTGAATAGCTCGGTGTGTTGATTGCTGCCCTCTGTTTTGCTCGCAGTACGTGTATGTATAGTTAGGTCTGAAGGCTATTAATTACTACTACTATATTCATAAATTTTATGCTATTCTGAAAACATAACTTCCGTTTATCCTCCATCCTTCATTTGATTTCTTTATCTACAGCGAATCCTCTCTATTAACTTGGTTCTAGACGAAATGCCCATGCTTGCATTGATTTTTTTTACTCTTTCTGTTGTTCATTTCAAGGCCGGGTTCCTTGCCAATATGTTGATGTTTTATTATCTCGCTCTCTCTTGTATCCACGAATCGGCTGTTTGGTCTTACCCAGTTACGGGTTCTGCTAGACGAGGCTCGAATTTTTGCCTATGGCTGTCCCCGTGCTTTCTTTTCAGTCTGTTGTATCCCCATGGCCACTGTGAGGGGGAAAAAGGAAGAGGTTCTGATGCACTCTTCTCTGATGTAATTACTTAGGTGTAGTTGACTATTTCTGGCTCTGCCGCTCGGCGTCAGCGTAACCTTTTATTTTTGTTCATGAGAGCTCTGGGAAACTCCCTTGTACGGTTGGACTATGTCGACGTTTTGGCAAGGAGCCTTAAAATAGCTAGTGTCTGCTTGGATGGGAATTGTAGGGTCTGTAATTCTTTTAGTCCCCTCTGTGGCTTTTGTACTAACCGGGCTGTTCGCGGGACTACTTGCATGGTTCTGGTCACTGGTCACTTAGGAGCTCCAACATACAAAGCCAGGCCGGTACCCTTGAATCAAAAAAATTAAAAGCTTATAACATGCCAATAATGAAAAACTGTCAAGTGTAAGTTCAATGTCCCCCAAGATGTCATCTAGCTTAGGTCCTCATGCAGTCACGCTTCCGTCAACTGATGATTTAAGTTCTACTATATGAACTTTGTCCAGTGAGGTAGAATCAACTTTGCGGAACAGAAAATCTAACGCTCAATACCATACGGAGCAAAAAGTTCACTTCAGAGCAACAATACATGATGCTGGTCTGGAGCAGGGACATTAATCATTTTTGAGAAGTTTAGCAAGCTTAAGCAATCTGCAAGTTAATGTACTGTGCTGGAGTACCGGTTACGTTGGAACCCGTTAGCCGTGTGGCACGACTCCTTTAGACCAAGCACTCAACTTCTAGGTGCGATTATCTATCTACAGATGCATTGGAGGAACACTTGTTTCTTTCAATCTATTAATTTTCGATCATGACAGTACAAAGAACAACAGATATAATAAAAATTACAATCAGATAGTGTCTGTGTGTTGCTAGAAACTAAACAGAATGTTCCACGTGAAACTTGTACCAGCAAGAAAGAACTACCTGACCATTCAATCGATCCTGTCTCCTCGTGAACTGGCGACCCCATTCCCTATGGTAGGCTGATTTGATGAAAAATGGCCCCAACTTTGTGTATTGCCATGCAACAAAGTCTTCTATGACATCAGTGTTGAGAGGGGTCTCAAGGGTTCGCTGGACATCAAACCGAGAGAACACGTTCCCGGTCAATATCTCATCTCATTTTACAGAGTGTGGTTAATGAGACCCTCAACCTTGCAGAACATAATACCCTTATGTGGTGTAATTACTTTGCGTGGTGGACCAGAAGCGATCCAGGGATCATGCCATATGTCAACTGGGATCACGTTCCCACTCGCCAAATGTGGCATTTTTTAAATGTCCGAATTCCCGCAACAATACTTTGCCATGTATATGATGATCCACTCTTGGGTGCTACCTCCAGAGTATTGCCATCCGGAAAGTATTTATCGTGTAAGACACATGCACATAAGGAATCATGTTTCTAGATCATTCGCCAAAATTGGTTTGTTAACATAGCAAGATTAAATCTACGAAGGTCTCTACATCCCCCCCTTCTTCTTTGGGACACACAGCTTTCACCATGCGAACCAATGCATTTTCTTTGATTGTTCATTGTCTCCCACCAAAAACTTGAGAGCTCATCTGTGATTGCTTTGCATACCCCCTTAGGTAATTTGAAGACTGACATAACATAAGAGGGAGTTGTCTGTCTTACTGTTGTCACCAAAATTTCTATAACAGAGACAATGTTCGGGATATCGGTAACTGGTACCATCTCGGTCGGGTGCCGAGTAGAGATTAATCGGCGAATCGACCATGTAACTGAATTTATCGGTAACTCATTTATCGGTAGGTTAACTAGAGGCATATCTATATATACTAGGCCGCATAGCACCATTCAATGTACTAAATTTCTCAATATGCAATCCTAGGCTACATAAGTAACAACAAGGAGAAGTGTTATAGTGTTACCTTGATGTTTTGATGTTGTGGCAGCAGACCTGGGAGGCCATGAACCTGCACATTAAAAACAAACAGATCAATGTGTGCTCTAAATTGGACATAAAAAGTCAAACTTGGCAACTACACATATCATATTTCATATCAAATCAATGATCAATGTCACAAATTCACAAAGGCATAAGACATAACAACCAGCACAAATAGAAATAGATAGTTCTCACAGCATACAAGTTTCAGAAATAGAGTTCTCACATCACAAGTTCACAACAAAGTAGCTACCAAGCAGCACAAATTGAAACATGCAAAATAATATGGTACTCGCATCACAAGTTCACAACAAACAACAAGCAACAAATCAACAAACAACAGAAATGGTGAATGGCTCAAGGCTGCGGTGGCTCCTCCTCCTCCTCATTGTCCTTGGTTGACATCACCCCATCATCATCGGACTCATACTCTATCTCCTCATCCATATCATACTCATGTTCAGACTCATCTTCTCCATCGGAAAGAAATTCATCTACTTCATGAAGTTCTCTCACTCTTGCACTCCTACGAGGGTTCGTAGCTTCGGTAGCCCCCATTGCGTCATCAAGAACAACATATGCTATACCCGAGACAGGATCAAACTCATCATCTTCAGTGTATGCATCAGGACATATCCAATCTTGTGCTTGTGTTGCATCATAAGAAAGAAGAACATCACTAGAGCTGGATAATTTCTTCCTTTTGTCCATCATTCTTCCATTGAACTGGATGTAAACTAGCTTGTCCCTACGCCTCACATCTAATCTATTTCTCCTCTTTGCATCAACCTGCAAATAGTCAATTTGAAATGAAAGCCTGGTTAGACTAGACATATTTTGTGGGAACCAACTCAACAAATAAAGCATACACAAGACAAATGAGAGACTGAGAGTTACCATTTCGAAAGTGCTCCAATTCCTTTCACACCCGGATGAACTTGATGTCAAGTTGAGTATCCTTAGGGCCATCTTTTGCAAAGTAGGACATTGTAGCCCATAGTTCTCCCACCACTCCCCTGCATTTACAAGAAGGAAAGTAATATTCAATCAATCCATAATTTCATAAATGTAATATGCAAAGATTTTCTTTGATCATAAGCTTACCGACATTGAAATCTGCATTGTCAATTGCTCTTATGGCAGCAACCTTGCCAAACAAGCCTTCCTTCTTTTTAATTTTATTCTTTTCAATGTTAATCACTATGTTTTGTGCTTGACCATCATCATGATAGTACGTCTCAACAACTTCTATAAACCCACTCATGACTTGTAAATCAGCAAAGATGGATGGTTTGCATAACTATAATATGGATTCAACATGTATGCTGCCATGTGCAATGGAGAATCAAGCCTCCCAACCATCTTGGAATCCATGGCCGTAGTGATCACATTATAGTCTCTCTCTAAATGTTCAACAACATCCATGATTGCTTTTTTTTGCCTCTAGTAGCTCACCATAGATTGTGGCTATGGATTGACCGTCACTATCAGCAACCAAAGCACCTTCACCAATGGCTCAAAAACCTTGCATAATACATGCCCAAGCATTAGTACATACCCAAGTACTAGAGGATAACAAGCAGCAAGCTAGAAGAGAAAACAACCACGAACAAGAAGAGAAAACAGCCCATACCTTGATGCAAAGAGACACATTTTTCCAATAGCCCCTACTCATGATTGTGGCATGAGTCAACTTTCTTTTCTTTGTTCTTGTGTGCTTGCATTCTTCCCAAGCATCACCACAAACCATTGCTCTTAATTCCTTCTTCTTAGCAGCCAAACTTTGCAAAGTAAGAAATGCCGAAGCAAATCTTGTCACTCCCGGTCT
This sequence comes from Hordeum pubiflorum, assembly GCA_000582825.1. NCBI lineage: Eukaryota > Viridiplantae > Streptophyta > Magnoliopsida > Poales > Poaceae > Hordeum > Hordeum pubiflorum. The sequence goes on from CBMN010036669.1 coordinate 11,436, forward strand.
CACAATGTCTCTCTTTTTAGTATAAGACCTCATCAAGGACAATGTTTTATGATGTGCATAAAGGAAAATAGTCATGTCCTTGGACTTAGTGATTGTAGGGCCAAATTGTTTCAACCTCCCAATAGCTTCTACCATTAAGTTGAGGGTGTGAGTTGCACATGAGGTCCAAAAGATTTATGGCCTCGAGTGTTTGAGTAGTGCCTTTGCTCCCATGTTGTTGGAAGCATTATCCGTGACTACTTGCACAACATGATCCGCACCTACAAAGCAATGGATGATTCAAGCAATGAGTGAAAGAAAATTGGTGAAAAGCAATGATACTAGTTAGGATTCAGATTCATACCTAGTTTGGCAATGCACTCATCCACATAGTTTAAGATGTATAGGCTTGTGTGTGCATCATCCAATGCCTCTTTTGATTCAAGAAAGGCAGTCCCCAACTTGCAATGCACACACAAATTCATTATGCTCCTCCTTTTCTTGTCCGTCCATGCGTCGGTCATGATCGAGCACCCAAAATCCACCCTTGCCTCTTCATGTGGCTTCAACAAATCCTTAGTTCTTTCCACCTCTTGCACCAACATCTTCTCACGGATTATATCCCGTGAAGGTTGCTTCCAATTAGGACCAATTCGACCAACAACCTCCGTGAATGCTTTGAAGTCATCATCGTTGATAGTGTTGAAAGGGATGTTTTTCTTATACATCCATCTAGCCAAGTACTGCCCTACTCTATAAGCCTTCTCCTGGTCAATAATGATAGCAATATTTTGTTGGTACTTGTTCTTGGACAATGCAATGGAAGGATCAGCTGGCTTCACAAATTGATCAATTGGACCTGTCTTGTTCGATCCACCTTTCCCAACTAAATCAAGCCCCTCCTCATCGTCATTGTCTTCGACATGAACAATATCTAGGTTAACTTGAGCTCTTACTTCTTCTTCTTGTAGAATCTTGGCCTTCTTCTTAAGGGCTGCTGCGTCACAAGCGTCCTTACATCTTTTTTGCTGATCTTTGTTGGCCACCATGCAACTTTTTACTTGACCTTTCACTTGACCAGCATGTTGCTTCAATCTACTTATCCCTCCACCCATCTCTTTTCCACACAGCTTGCACTTCACCCTTTGTAAATCATCAGGATCATACAAGACTCCAAACTCCCAGCCCATGTCATCT
>CBMN010036675.1:0-18548 GCA_000582825.1 Hordeum pubiflorum
CTGACCTAGAAGAGGAGCCCCAACTTTCTCGTTCCAGGGTGCCGCTACACACGAAGGCAGACACAGCTGCTGCTGCTCCTGGTACGCTCCTCCTCCAAGTCCAACAGTAGCCACGTTGGCAGCCATGGGAGATCCAAAGCACCCGGTATTCCCTAGATGGATGGTGCCGGTAAAAGCCGGCTATGTATATGCGGTAACCCCTTAGTGACGACGATGCAACTTGAGGTTGTGGTAGTGGAGCACATTTGTTTGTGGCCGGGTTGCAGATCCAGAAATCGGATTCGTCGGACAAGATGAGAAAGCCATCACAGGCGCCCACGAGTTTATGGAACTTAGAGAGCTGGATGATTGGCCAGAGCCTTTGATCGGAGGTTATATCCCTGTTATCACGGAAGACAACGAACCTGAATCCGCTCTGCTCAGGGATATACTGTCTGATGACAGGGAGCAAGGGCTGGCAGCGACGGTTGTCAAGCGTGAACTTATCGGTGGAGGTGGCACTGCGCCATAACTTTCGGACAGCACGGCAGTGAAGGACATCCTTGGGGGGCAACCGGACGAGGATCTCTTCGATGACAATCCACTCGGGCAGGTCGTCAAGGACGGTCATGTGGCTTCTTTTCGTCATAGTGATTGACCGCCACTGGTGTTCCGTCAAATCTGCAGGAAAGAAAAAAAGATGGAGATGATTGCGCTTATCCATACCATCAAATTCAACTTGGCCAGCACAGAATGTTCTACAGAGTATTGCTATGAAGAAACTATGGCGGAAAAGGCAGCCACAAAATCCATAACTCAAAAGTGTGAACTGGCTAGATGTTTGCAATTGTCGTCGGAATCCTACATAATAAGCAGAAAATCATGTAGACATGCATGCAGTTTCTTCATTACGTGATGCAATCAGAAGAGTGGTATAAATTGGCAAATTAACTATCATAAAAAAGAGAGACGGACCATTCATCCACTAATTCATTCAGCGTGCTATTTAAATGTAATACTACTAGTATTTAGTGCAAGAACAAGTCAGTGATGAATACAAGGTTAAAGGAATGGACAAATGCTTCTATGCTTGTTTTCATCACATCATAGTTGCACTAGTCTGTAATCAAATAGCCATGCATAATGCACCTATCATCAGCTAGCAAAACTCTTAATCCTTGTTGGCTAATCTGCAATGATGTGTGCCCATGTGTTGTGATTGCATCAGGTAACAGCGAAGGAGGCGGAGTCCCTAAACCAGAGGGTCTAGGGACTAATGAAGAGTGGCTTCTTTTCTACTCCTAGTATCAATGTCCGTGTTGCTCATAACTTAAATCTTATATATATTTGGTAAAGAAAATAAGGTGAATTTGTGGTGGCAGTTCGTCTTACCGGTACGAGAGCAGCGGGCGCCTCCTTCCGCCCTCCGCCGCTGCACGCGGAGAAGGACGGCGACTATGCTCCCCGGAGCGCAGGGAGCAGGGCTCGCTCGTTGCCGGACGCAGGCGCCGCCGGCAGCGACGGGCAGGAGGTCGAGGAGGAGAGTGCGGCGAGGCCGTCGGAGGAGAGGAGAGTAAGGCGACGAAGGGGCCGGCCAGAAATCAGGCTGCGAGACCGCCGTCCAGGGCCGGAGTCCGTCGGCCCAAACAGTGGGAGGCCGCCTCCTCCTCGTTTGCTCGGTTACGGGGGCCCAAGTCCACAAAATCCGGTCAACGGTGGGTAAGGAAGTTTCGGTGAAGGCAGTGGCTCAGGCAGTTTCAGTGTTTTACATGTCATGTTTTTGACTCAAAAAACAAAAACATGTCATGTTTTAAATTGTCAAGGGGGCTTTGCGAGCATCTTAATATGCTGATAAGGAAATTTTGGTGGAACAGCAAGGATGGACATCATAAACCTCATTGAGTTTCATGAAAAGTGATGACACAACCAAAATGAATGGATGGTCTAGGCTTTAAAGATTTTGAATTATTCTACTTTGCTATGCTAGCGAGACAAGCATGGCGCATGCTTCAACAACCTGAATCACTGAGTGCCTGTTTGGAGAAGAGCATATATTATCCTAATTCTTCTATATTGCATGCAAGCCTTGGAAATCATCCTAGTCAGATTTGGAGAGCAATCATTGAAGGAAGAGATATATTGAAGCAAGGGTTGATAAAACGGATTGGAAACGGCACCACAACAAACATTTGGGAGGATAACTGGCTACCGCGCGATGAGATGTTGAGGCCGCTTGGGTGCTTGGTACAAGATCCACATGTCATGGTGTCCGAATTGATCGACGCCACTTCTGCTGTTTGGACTAGACAAAGGGTAGAAGAAGTGTTTATGCCCATGGATGTCCCGGTAATCATGGGAATTCCTTGGTGTACGAGAAACTTGGAGGACTTTTGAGGGTGAAATTTTAAGAGACGCGGTGTTTTTTATGTGAAATCCGCATATAAAATGCTTGTGATGACCAAGCAACGTCATGAAGCATGGCTTGAGGGCACCGCCATATCATCAAGTAATATCGGGGAGGAAATATCATGGAAACTATTATGGAAGACTGAAGTTCCTTCAAAGATACGGATGTTTCTATGGAGACTATCAAAGCACTCTATCCCGACTGAGGACGTGAGAGCCCACCGACACATGACTAACTCCAGCTCGTGTGGACTATGTGGGGCGCCAGATTCATGGAGGCACTCGCCGTTGGAATGTACAGTGGCTACATGCGTGTGGGCTCTAGTGGATGATGAAGTAGCGCAGCAACTTATTGTCACGATAGAGCCCAATGCTCGTCACTGGCTTTTTTTTTTTATGATGGAGTCATTGTCACACTCGCAGTTTACTAAAGTAGCTATCACGTTATGGCCCATTTGGTCTTTGAGGAGGAAAGCCATACATGAGGGAATCTTCGAAAGCCCACATGCTATTCAAATCTTCATTGACGATATATGAAAGAACCAGAAATTATTCTTGAAGGAGCCGAAGCCAGTGCATGCTACAAGACTAGGACTTGGACCAAGGCTTCAACGTCGGCAGAAGGCTCCTCCGGTGGGTTTTGCCAAAGTCCATGTGGATGCAGGGGTCTCATCACCGTCCAGAGGAGGTACAGCTGCGACGGTCTGTCGCGATGGCCAAGGAAATTACATGGGAAGCTCTGTTTTGGTTATCCACAGCATACATGACCCGACAGTTCTAGAGACGATAGCTTGCAGGGTGGCATTGTCATTGGCAGAAGACTTGCTTTTACAGAACTTTGTCGTGGCGTCTGATTCAAAACAGGTGATTGGGGATATCCACAACGGCAATCAAGGGAAATATGGCACTGTTATTAGTGAAATTACTCAGAGAGCTACTATGTTTAATTGCAATTTTATTTTTGAAAGTAGAGTCGAATAGAGATGCTCATAGTCTAACCAAGTTTGCACATTCTTTAGGTACGTATTAGCTCTATTAGCCAAGTTTTCACATTCTTTAGGCACATCCTTTACCAACTTTACAAACGTTACTGGTCAAAACAGATACATCGATCATCCACGCAACAGGCAGTTCATACAAGAAATGGGCAGAGGAGCGGCCTGCTCTAATGTGGCAAAAGTTGTATATTCTCCACAATGTTGCAATTTAAAAATCCACAGCGCTGCTACTAAGAAAAAGACGGTCTATTTCATCGAGACGCCGACCTGTATCTTGAAATCTCTTGGACAGGTACAGTATAACCTCTTGGACAGGTTTGTCAAACCTGGATCAATGAAAATTCATCAAACATGGAATTTATACTGTACCAAAATTGCGGAATGAAACAAAATAACTGCAGAGCCAACTCAATCGCTGGACCCAAAAAAAGGCCTATCTCCAATGGTCGCATCCCTCGGATCCCATAGCTATTAGCCGTCACGGATGAACTTGAAAGCAAACTAGTTTTAACCACAAGTCAAAGAAAACAAAGACTAAGAATGGCTTGAAGCTAAAACTGACCGAGCATTCATCTCTGGTAGTACTACATTTTTTCTTCACCAGGCCACTCCTAATTGGGCAAGACAACCCAAACATGTTATTTTTAGATCTCTTGGACGGTCAAACCCATCTATGGAAATTCATCAAACGCAAAATATAAGCTTTGTTTCATAGCCAGCATATTTTATTTCAGACAGAATTGTTGTCCCAGCTCGGTGTTGGCCAAGTGATGTATACATCTGATGCCACAATACATCTTAACTGTATAACTACCAAAGTATCTAACAGATAACGCTAGTGGGCAAGTAGGGGAAAAACACGTTGTTCAACCGTTTACGGAAACGAGAAAAAAAACATGGAAAGGGCAGCAGCATGGAACTTCAGGCAACATGAAGAGTTTCAGAGTGCTAGTTGTGCAGTTTGGTTCTTACTATAAGACAGTTATATTTCTTCAGTATGCTATTGTTAAATTTTTGGTAAAATGGTCTGGTTCCTATTCTTGACTCTTGAGTTGAATTTGGTATCCACAAATATGGTTGCATAAAGAAAACTGCATGCACAATTTGGTTGGTCATAAACTGGGCACCAAACTGTAGACATGGAAGTTAAGTTGCCACATTTTCGCGGGTTCCAGGAGAGTAGATATCAAAGTAAATTCTTGTTTCAGAGTAAGAACAAAACATACAAGTCCATCACTTCCAGATCTTAGTAGGCCAAACCATGACAGCCTAACTAAGCAAAGTAGAACGCCAACAGCAAGAGCAGTTAAATGGAACCATAAACAAAAAACAGCTCTAGGATTTAAAAAAAATATCATTGCTTGAAAGGCCTTACAGCATACCATAACATGATAACATGATGCTACATGGTATAACTCACTCTAAGAACATCACCAACTCATTTGTAACCTAAGAACACCAAATTCTGGACAGAAATCAAGAAACAAATACCCTAGCAATAACCACCGACATATAACCAAAGTACCAAATTCTTTATCCAAACAGGACAAAGTCAGCATAACAAATTCAACTCAAGAGTCAAGAATAGGAACCGATCACTTTACCGAAAATTTAACAATAGCATAATGAAGAAATCAAACTGTGTTAAGAACCAAACTGCACAACTACGCAAGTATCCCTGATAAAAGGCATCTTCACACAACAAAGACCAGGAGGAACCGGGTGCCACATGCAATTCTACTTTAAAGTTAAACCTGAATCGCATACAAAGCAGCGAACGTCAAACTATTAACCCAAGTAAAGGTCCAAACTAACCATACCAACAACTAAGGCCCCACCATCTTCTTGCGTCTCCTTATCCAAACTAACCATTCCAACAACTAAAGTACCACCTTATAGCCCTATGAAGAATGGAGGCTCCTTATCCACCCCAGCTTCTACTTGCGTCTCATTGAAGTCCTTATCCACCCCACCTTCTTCTTGCATCTCATTGAATGGAAGTGGAATCATGCTCTCCTGAATGTACTGATTAGTGAAGTCTACGGAATCCTTTTCCTCTTTGATTTCAACATATCCCAAAAACTTTCCATCAATGTCACAGTGCAACATAAAGTCAAGACACTCCGATGCAGTGCGACAATAGATCAGCAGATCACGCTGGTTAAGCAGTGCCACCTTAGAAATATACACGAACTGTGGTAATGTCTTCATCGCTAACAAGTTAATCCGGTACTTCAAAGCCCAGCCCTCAGCCTTGTAGTCTTGCATCATCCAAATTTCTATGCTGGCATCATTGGTGCTGCACGAAGCAAGCTTGTTGTCCATCTCCCACAATGACACCTTACAGCCCAACTGGCCAGAACTGCGCATCCATCGGAACGTCTCAGTTACTGTGTCAAACACCATAATGTCCACGGGAGTCACCATGTTTATTCCTGTTAACCAGTGCAGGCTGCCCCGGTGGTTGACTTGTGAACTACAGCAGGAATCAAAAGCCATATCGTGCATGCATTTCGGCAAACGTGATGACAATGACGGCCGACTAATGATTCTCGGCTTGTCGGATCCTACCGTGAGAACGTAGCCATGATGGAAGCCAGTTGAGAACAAGAGTACCCGGTATTCCCCAGATGGATTGCGCCGGTAGAAGCCGGCTACGTAGTCATCGGAACCCCCTGACGAAGGCGATGGAACTCGAGGTTGTGGTAGTGGAGCACATTTGTGAGTGGCCAGGTTGCAGATCCACAAATCGGATTTGTCGGCCAAGATTAGAAGGCCATCACAGGCGCCCAGGAGATAAATTAACTTGGAGTGCTGAATGATTGGCCAGAGCTTTTGGTCGGAGGCTCCGGCACCATTGTCACGGAAGACAACGAACCCGACTCCTTCCTGCCCAGGGATATCCTTTCTGATGATAGGGAGCGAAGGTTGGTGGCGGCAGTTGTCGAGCATGAACTTGTCGGTGGAGGTGGCACTACGCCACATCTTGCGGACAGCACAGCAGCGAAGGACGTCCTTGGGGGGCAACCGAACGAGGATCTCTTCAGTGACAATCCACTCGGGCAGGTCGTCAAGGACTGTCGTGTGTCTTCTTTTCGTCATGGTGATTGACTGCCACCGGTGTTCCGCCAAATCTACAGTAAAAAATGTTGGAGATGATTGAGCTTATCTGTACCCCTAAATTCAACTTGGCAAACGCATAACTGTATTTGGCATAGGTCAAAGAGATAATGTGATGCTTTATATTCAAATGTTCTATGGCAGAGTACTGCTATGAAGAATCTACTATATAAAAAAGAGCAGCCAAAATTCACTGGCACGAACCATAACTCAAAAGTGTGAATTGGCTAGAGTTTTACAATTGTCATCCCAATCCTACATGATAAGCAGAAAATCATGCAGCGTACTATTTCAATGTAACAATAATTACTGCAAGAACATGCATGTCAGTAGTGACTAATGAATAGAAGGTTAAACGAATGAATAAATCATAGTTCTGATGACCTCAGTTGAGATGCCACCAAACATAGTGTACATTGTAATCAAATAGTCATGCATAATGCACCAATCAGCTAGCAGAAATTTCAATCCCTGTTGACTAATCTGCAATAATGTCTATAACTCTATATACCGGCCATGTGTTGTGATTGCATCAGGTAATGGGAGAGGAGGCAGGGGTCTCCAAACCATAGGGTCCCTGATGACTAACAGTGGCTTCTTTTCTACCAATGCCTGTGTTGCTCATAACTGAAATCTAATATAATTGGTGCAAAAAACAAGGTGAATTTGTGGGGTGTTCCGAGTGCAGTTCGTCTTACAAATCCGAGAGCAGCGGGCGGATCCTCCCGCTCAGCCGCTGCACGTGTCGCCGTCGAGGGGAAGGACGGCGGCGACCCTCCTGAAGCGGAGCGGACGAGGGCTCGCTCGCCGCCGACAGATATGGGGAGTGGGGCGAGGAGGATCTTCTCGCTGCTGCGCCGGCCAGAAATGATGTCATCGGCGAGGTGGGCTGGTTTACAGGGCCGGAGGAAGGCCCGCGTGAGTGAGGTGGGCTGGTTTTTACAGTGGGAGGCTGCCTACTCATTTGCTTGGTGGCGGGGCCCAAGTGAGTAGCTATGACTCCAAGCAAAATATAAATTTATCCCTCAAAAAATATTATAAAGTTTGTTTTAAAATAAAAAAATATAAAGTGTTTCTAAAAAGTAGCAGGATTCTCTCTTATACAAAGAAAAAAAATACGACGGATATCTCAAAAATAAATTTACTGATAGTATTATCCATGGTTTGATGACCTGTTGAAAATATTTTTACATTCTTTTTTTTTTTGAACGTGACTAACTTTATTCCTCATATAATTGCAAGATCATTTACATAGTTGTGAAGAATAAAGTCAGGAACGGAGGTATCCCAAACTTCCGAAACACTAGTATTACAGCAATGTTTTGCTAATCCATCTGCTACCATATTAGCTTCTCAGCTGCAGAAATCATAGCTAATATTCGTGAACTCCATCGCCAAGAGGGAACATTCCACGACCACCGGGGCATCAATTCCCATATACACATCAGGATTAGAAATAGCCTCCAAAGCATTCATGCAATCCGACTCAATGACTAGATTTGTGCATCCCAGGTTCACTGCTAGATAGAGCCCTGCTTTGATAGCTCTTATCTCTGCTGAAACTGCACTTGAGACGTGAGGAAGCAGTTGTGTAACCGCTCCTAGGAGGTTTCCCCGGTCATCACGTGCAACCACTCCACATGCTCCCCGTAGGTTTTCCGCATGAAATGATGCGTCCACGTTTACCTTCACAACACCCCTACTTGGTTTCTTCCAAACTTGCTCGCTCTTGCGGATGGGTTGTTTTGATGTATTTGAGCGCACAAAATTGGTAGCAAGTACCCGGATTGAGGTGGCTGATTGTTCAGGAGTTAAAACAGTCTCGCCCTTGAACATTTGCCTCCTTTGCCACCATATAAACCACATGGCCACCAGGATGAGTTCAGCACAAGGAATGTCTAGGATTACCTTATCAAGGCGGATCAAGATATCCAAGTTGATGGCCCCAGACCGATCTTGCATAACAGATTTTTCGACCTCCTCATTCAGTCCTAGAAAGGACCACACTTGACGTGCTCTGTCGCATGTGAATAGACAATGCTGAATGTTCTCCACCCCTACTTTGCAAATTGGGCATTGCGGGATCAATGGTATATGCCTATCCGCCAACACGCCATAGCAAGGTAATACTCCCTTCAGTACCTTCCATCCAAAATGTTTGATCTTTCTCGGTAGGCGGAGATGCCACAGTTCCTTCCACACCCCGTTCAGACTAGAGCTTCCCGGGCAATTTGAGTTTGCATAGTGGCGCCCAAACTGGTGATCAAATTCAGCGTGATACGCCGAACGTACTGAGAACGTGCCCGACTTTGTATAGTGCCATGCCACAAAATCTTCTAGTGCTTCAACATGTAGCGGGATCTGCAGAATGCGACCAACATCAACAGGTGAGAACACACTCTGAATAAGTGCCTCATCCCATTGGCCCGTGTGAGGATCAATGATATCTTGCACCTTTGACAGCATGAATCCACCTCTGGGGGTGATAATCCTTCTTGTTGGGCTTGTGGGGATCCAAGAATCATCCCAAATGCTAATTTGTGATCCGGTACCCACTCTCCAGATACATCCCCGCTTGAAGGTTTGAATCCCCGCAAACAAACTTTGCCAAGTAAATGAGGAGCCTTTTTCGGACCAGCTCTCAACACATTACCATCCGGATAGTATTTTGCACTTAAAACCTGTGCACACAAAGAATCAGGATTCTGGATCAGGCGCCAACATTGTTTTGCTAACATAGCAAGGTTAAAACTATGAAGGTCTCTAAATCCCATTCATCCCTTCTTCTTTGGCACACACATCTTCCACCATGCAAACCAGTGCATTTTTCTTTTCTCCTCATCATCTCCCCACCAGAAGCTCGATATTTCATCAGTAATGGATTTACAAATCCCTTTCGGCAACTTAAACACAGACATAGCATATGAAGGGATCGCCTGAGCAACTGCTTTTAAGAGGATTTCCTTGCCTTGAACTAATAGAAAATTTTCCTTCCACCCCTTCAGTCTCTGGCATACTCTATCCACAAGGTGTTGAAAACAATCACTTCTGTCAACACCAACAATTGTAGGAAGCCCCAAGTACTTGTCAGATAAAGCTTCTGTTAATATATTCAGAATTGCACACACATTCTCCCTGTCGTTTACTCTTGTATTAGGACTGAAGAAAACATTAGATTTGGGTGTACTGACCCTCTGCCCTGAACTATCACAGTAAGTATCTAAGACCCTTTTCAAGGTATTTGCATTCTGAGTCGTGGCCTTCATGAGAATGAGGGAGTCATCTGCAAACAGGAGATAAGAAATTGATGGGGCACTCCTAGATACTTTTATTCCTTCCAGACCACCTATTTCTTCTTCGTGCATCAACATGCTAGATAGTCCTTCAGAGCAGATCAAGAACAGATAGGGAGAAAGGGGGTCTCCCTGTCTTAAACCTCTGGCTGGCGAGAATTCTTCAGTCTCTGTATTATTAAATCTTACATGATATTTAACAGAGGAAACACACTCCATGATTAACTCAATCCATTGTGCATGAAAGCCCAACTTCATCATCATCTGCCTCAAGAATTCCCACTCCACTCTGTCATATGCTTTTAGCATGTCCAACTTAACCGCACAAGTACCATTGGATCCATGTGTTCTTTTCTTTATAGAGTGGAAGCATTCATAAGCGATTAACACATTATCAGTAATCAACCTACCTGGAACAAAGGCGCTCTGAGTAGGGGAAATCACCGCAGGTAGGATCTTTTTCAACCTATTCGCCAGCATTTGGGATATGATCTTGTATACCACGTTACACAAGCTGATGGGCCTGAATTGTGTAATAATCTCTTGGCTGTCCACCTTAGGGATTAACATCACATTTGTTTCATTCCACCCAGCTGGAATCTTTCTGTTGTTTATCGCCTCTAGCACTTCATCTGTTAGTTCCTCCCCAATGATATGCCAAAATCGTTTAAAAAAGATAGCATGGAGCCCATCAGGGGCGGGGGCCTTCAGATGTCCTATCTGGAATAATGCTTTCTTTACCTCTTCCCTCGAGAATGGGGCAATCAGAAGATCATTCATTGGCCTTGTTACTACAGGCTTAACTGTATTCAACAAAGATTCATCGATCACCCCAGCATCCGACTGGAAAAGATTACGAAAATAGTCAAAAATCAGTGGCTTGAGGTTATCATTTCCCTCTACCCATGCATTATTATTATCTTTCAAACGTTTGATAAGATTACGTCGCCTACGTGCCGAGGCGTACTGATGATAGAACTTGGTGTTCCGGTCTCCACGACGAAGCCAGTTTGCCGGTCCTCTCTGGGCCCAATAGATTTCCTCCTGCTCGAGAAGGTTTTCAATTTTCAGCGTCAGCTCCTGCTGTTTTGCCCTTGCACCAGCATCCCAAGGTCTCGCATTGCAGCCTCTAGATCTCGCTGTGCTGCTTTCAATCTAGCATGGGGGCCTTTCAGAACTTTTCGATCCCATTGATGGATATCCTTATGCACTGCTGATAGCTTTTCGCTTGCTGAGGGGCATAACCCCCTTACCACAGCCTTCTGCCACGCAGTTCTTACAACCTCTTCCACAGATTCCTCTTCTAACCATCTTGCCTCAAACTTTCTCCACAACCGGCGCCTCTGAGCTGCGACTCCAGCAAGGTACTCAGTGTCTAAGCAAATCGGCCTGTGATCCGATTTGCCCATATCAAGGTTAACAAGACCACACAGTGGGTGCATCTCCATCCATTCTGAATTGGAGACTGCCCGGTCCAGCCTTTCATGAAGACCTCCTCTGAAGAAGGTAAACTTGTCGCCATAATACCCAATATCCTCCAATGAGCAATCTGTCAATGCATCCTGGAAAACTTGAAGCCTAGCCTGTTGCCGAGGGGCTCCTCCTTCTTTCTCTGACGACACTAAAATCTCATTAAAATCACCAATGACAACCCATGGGAGGTTAGATTGGGCATGAAGATCTCGGATCAGCTGGTAAGCCCTACTTTTATTCTCCCAACTTGGTTCACCGTATATACCCGTGAGCCTCCACATTTTATCTTCTGAGTCTTCAATTGAAACATCGATGCAATTAAACGTATTAGTCCAGGAGTAGATCCTCACCTCCTTCTTCCAGACTAACAACAATCCTCCACTCCTACCGTCCAGGCAAGGGATCACAATCTTATGATCCATCCTCAATTTCCTCATTAGCTCTTCCGCCTTAAGCTCGTCCAAATGCGTTTCAGACAGAAAAAACGCATCCGGGTCATTACGCCTCTGAATATCCAGAAGCGATCTCACTGTCGGGGCCCTGAGCAAGCCCCGACAGTTCTAGCTTATGAGTTTCATTGCGCCCGGCGATCCTCCTCTAGGGAGGACACCGTTGTATCGTCTGTCGACTCCGGCATACTTGCCTTCAGCCTCTTGTGATCATGTATCTTTTGCGGGGTACTCATAAGAGACTTATCAATCATTCTGCCCCCGTGTTTTCAATCAGGAGCACTTTATCGGACACAAAACCTGGAGGGGGCACCACAGTTGAGCTACCCGGGGTATTTACGGTCCCATCCAGACCTATCAGGCGCCTCTTGGGCATCAACGCCCGAGAGTTCATGTGCAAATCAGTATCCCTCTCCATATCCATATATTCCGACTCTTGATGATCTCCACTATTTCTTCTATCGGTGCCATCTGGTGTCATGTTCCTGCCATCCCCAAAGCCCCATCCTCTGTTAAACTTGTCTCCACCACGGCCCCCTCCTCGGCCGCCTTCCCTGCCATACCCAGACCCTTCTGGTGTATCAAACTTAACCATAAGCCATTCTCCCCTTTGGCAGTCTTCCTTCCCGTGTGTTCCATCACCACACTCTGTTACTAAGTGCCCGATCAAGCCACAAAAATCACAGAAATCTGGAAGTTTTTCATATTCCACAGGATACTTTTTGCTCTCCTTCAAAGTCAGAGGGATAAAACGGACGAGAGGTACAGCTAGGGGAAGGAACACCCTAGCCCTCAGATATTTGGTTGGATTGATTCTCCCCTCACTCACAATCACCTTTAGCGGAGGAATACCAACCTTCTTCGCAATCTTCTCTGCAAATGCTTTGTTTTTCATAAGACCATCAGGAACTCCAACGATACGCACCCATGCAGGGATGCGATCGAGCTTATAATCATGCACGTTTGTGATTCCATCGTACTCCTCAATGACCACTGCCGCCTTCCGAAAGAGCCAGGGCCTCCATTGATCACTCTGTTCCAATCCCCAAGACACATCAATTGTGCTAGGAATAGGTTATCCCCCATCGCCTTGAAGGTGACACCTTGCGCCGCCGTCCATGCGTTTCTCAGCGATTTAAACAGAGCTACATGGCCAAAGGGTTTTTGGGTATGAACCCTAAATACTGCTACCCGTCTAGTTTCTTCGATCAGGCCCTCAACTTCCCCAGACAGGTCCAATTCCTCCTCCTCCTCACCATGGAGATCCAGCCCCTTGAATCTGTCCTCCAGATTTGCTCCAATCTCCTCATGTCCAAGCTTCCCTTCGTCAATTCCCGCGGCGGTGGCCGCCGCCTGAGTTTGTTCCGGATCTGCCATGCACGATCGTTAGACACCTCTCAAACTACTAGCGGATCACGTCCAGAGCACTCAGGGAGAGTTCTCACGTGAGATTTAGGTGGATTTTGGCGGTCGAGTTTTGGAACCCTAGCGGTCGCCGCCAGGGGAAGGTGGGGAACCCTAGAGCGACTCTAGGGGATTTTTATATTTTTACATTCTTATGGTGGCTTTGAAACGCCAGCAGTGACTGTTCATCCGAATCCAGTGTATCAGGCTCATTGAAAAAAATAGCGCGTTATAGCGTCGCTAATAGCACGCTATAGCATATTGAGAATCGTCTCGCTAAATTGATATATGTATAATGTCTCGCTAATAGCACGTTATAGCACGCTAATATCATATTTTCAAGGGCGCCGTTGTTTTGTATAGCGCGCTATTTTTTTCCTTGATCAAACTGCTACTGCCATTTCTTCACGCCAGGCTTTACATACTGTACACGAAGGAAAGCACTAACAATGCAGGATCACCGCACCATCACCAGGCCCTTCATCTATAGGACATTATCCTTAATTCTGATCTCCAAATTACAGGTCCTAAGATTTTCTCCCACACTTCTTGCAAGAACTCCGGGTCCGGGGCCGTTCTGGTACGGTTACTATTGGAATTAGAATACATCCAGGTTCCTGTTTTTTTAGTGTTTTATAGTAGAACAACGAAAATCCATTGATTAGAAAGGTTATTATAACCCGTTCAAAAATGAGGGTATTATAAAGTAACGTCTTCAAAGGAGGAAATCAGATAAAAACTAGTGGTAAAAGAAGAATAAAGAAAAGCTGTGCTCGGTTTATTGCAGGGAAACCGCGCAAAAACCTAAACAACGACAAGCCACACCTAGCTGGACTAGGTCTAAAGCACACAGGAAATACAAGAGTCGGCAAGGCTCGAGCGTTCACCGCTACCAGAGTGCACATCGAAACCAACGGATGGATCAATCCAGTCTGCCATTAACATATTCGCCAACCTCGTCCACGTCGGAGAGGACATATGCCAGTCCAGTCCCGCGAGAAACGACCACATGGTCCATTTGATGCTCCTTGCATGTGAACAATGTTCATGTTGCTTTCCATCACCGACCCCACACGAGCCATCGTCGAACACCTCCATGAGCCATGAGTCTCTCGGACCGGTTACACCTCCAAGACGGTACCCCAGAGAGGGAACACGACGCCATGCATAGCTAATAGCGCCGTCACCATCCGACCCGGAAGACCAGATCTAGGGTTTCCCCTGGAGCATGTCGAGAATGATGATTGTCATGTCATAAATTGAGATCATACTTTGCGGATAATTCATAAAACGTGTTTCATATAGTTTGCCTAATTTTTCGGTTGCATTTGGCCTTTGCTTCGTGGACGTGGCGGGTCATCTACTACGAATGGCCAATATCCAGCTCTCCATGTTTTCCAGCAGGCCATCTTCTCTGGCTATGCTAATCCATGCTGTACTTTGTAACTGGGCTAAATTCAGTGCAATTTTGCGCCTTGAGTGCCTTCCCCTTGTTCCAAAATAAGAAAGAACCAATGGAGTGATCGATCAGCTATGAAAGCATTGATTGATAATGCTCAGCATTCATATAATCTGGGCGTTGTTCCCCTGTTTTATTGTGAGGAGAGGCTGGAGAGTCACATGCACACACGAACAAGCTGAACAAGCTCAGGTGCATTGTGCCTGAGAACCTCCGGTGCAGTGCAGTCCTTCAGCCATCTGCAAGTTGCTCCACAATACCACAAGTTCAACTGCAGACTTCTTGCTTTCCAAATCCTAAATTACATAACCATAACCATCATTTCTTGTTTCAGATCCAACGAATCGTTCCAGGTCACTGTTGACCAAGTGCTCTATACCTCTGATGCCCTCCGCCACCGGTCATCTTCAACGAATCGTTCCAGAGGGAAGCAAAACTTTGGGTTATTGCGGGCATGAAAAAATTGGGTAATACGATGCTGGGAAAGTAACGACCTTATGTAATAATAGATGTGTGCGACAAACTATTTTCTCCTCTTTTAATTAATGGATAACGCAAAGTTTATGCCTCCATTTCGGAAAAAAAATGCATCTCAAATGTGCAACTATTGAAGTTAACACTGACCTTCAGGAAGAATTTCAGAGGAGAGGAGTTGCCAGCATCCACTAGTCTAGTTGCATCAAGAAAACTGCAGGCACACTTCGGCTCGTCGTAAACTGCAGGCTGACAAACTGTCAGCATGCAAGCTATCACATCTTTCCCGGTCTAGGACCAGGAGAGTAGATGTTAAAACCGATCCTTGTTTCAGAGTAAAAAGAAAACATACAATTCCATCACCTTCAGGATTTAGCAGGCCACACCATGACAATACAAGCAGTTAAAGCACAGAAAAGAGCAGCTCTACAGCCTAGAATAGGCAACAAATACCCTACCAATACCCCCCAACATATAACCAAAGTGCCAACTTCTTTATCCAAACAGGACAAGGACAAGAAACTAAATTCAACTCATGAATAGGAACCAGATCACTTTGCCGAAAAATTAACAATAGCATACTGAAGAAACAGAACTGTGCTCAGAATCAAATTGCACAACCACGCGGGTATCCCTGATAAAAAAAAAATCGTCACACAAAGGCCAGGAGGAACGAGGTGCCACAAGAAATTCAGGTATTAACCCAAGCAAAGATCCAACCAAGCTAACCATTCCAACAACTAAGAGGTCCCGCAACTAGTTCCTATTGGCAAAGCACATACGCTCCCACCGTCTAACAAAAGTATCCACTAAAAGAGAATGACTAAGAGGTACCTACACTGTTTTTCTTAGCAAAAATGGTAGATAGCTTTTCATTACTGCACTAATTCTCGAGTAGCACAGACTCATCCCACACATTAACAACTTAGGAAGTAATTACAATTTCAAGTTGCCGTTAGTGCCATTCACACTGCTTAACAATCCGAAATGAAAGTGAACGGGGAAGAAATAGCACATGTATAGCATAGATGATCAAACACATCACGATGGTGCTCAAGACAGCGCAAAAGGCACCAGATGGTAGCAGAGTGGTACTTAAGTACGAACTAGGACCATGCTCAAGACAATGGTACTTAAGTAAGAACTATCTGTTGCGCTCAAGATAGTACAAACCTTTTGTCCGTCAGAGAATTGGAAATAGACGCCTAAACCTTTTGCAATGGTTCCTTGCCTTCCAGGAATTTTGGAGTTCTGCCCGTCCATCTCAACGAGAAATGAACAAGAATAATCAAGAAAAACTGGACATGCCTGACATAATAATACAATATAAATATATATGAAAACCTGAAGAAAGTCAACATGATTGCAGTCTAGAGGCAAGATTTTACAGAAAACAGTTCACAGGGATCACACCAATGAGAAAATCCCCTTTTGTCATAATGTTGCTAATCAAATCAGGTAGTTCGATCATCAACGCAACCGGCACTTCATACAAGAAATGAGACGAGGAGCGACCATTCTGTAATGTGGCAAAAGATGTATATTATCCACAAAACTGTGATTTAAAAATCTATAACTGACAGGTACAATTGCTTAAGTTCAAAATTTCAGAAGAAAACAGAAGGCAGCAAAGCTCTGCTACTAAGAAAGAAGCCGAATTCAACTCAAGCATAAGAACTACTCCCTCCGTTCCTAAATATTTGTCTTTTTAAAGATGCAACTACGGACTACATACGAAGCAAAATGAATGAATCTAAGCTCTAAATTATGTCTACATACATCCGTATGTAGTCCGTAGTAAAATCTCTAAAAAGACAAATATTTAGGAACGGAGGGAGTAGATCATTGTACAAAAAAATAGTAATTAACAATAGCATACTGAAGAAACAGCACTGAGCTAAGAACCAAACTGCACGACTACCCAAGTTTCCCTTATAAGAAAACATCTCCACACAACAAAGACCGGACGAACCGGGTGCCACAAGAAATTCTACTTCAGAGTTAAACTCAAATTGTATACAGAGCAGCGAATATCAAACTAATAACCTGAGCAAAGATCCAAACTAACCATTCCAACGACCAAGTAACTCCTATTGGCAGAGGGCACATCTCTCACACCGTCTTACAAAAGTATCCACTAAAAGAAATTGACTAAGACTGCATCTCTCATGTTTTCTCAGAAAACAAGCTAGATGGCCTGCCAATGCTTCACTAATTCTCTAGTAGCACGAATAATTAACATTTCAAATTGCAGCCAGTGCCATTCACACTACTTAACAATGAGAAGTGAAAATAAACGGGGAAGAAGTAGCACAGATGTATAGCATAGATGCTCCAACAAAAGGCACCAGATGGTAGTAAAAGTGCGAGCACAGCCATATAAATTGTTCAGTTCTACTAGTATTATAAAGTAAGAACTAGGACCATATGCTCATAAAGGATGAACAATGCAAAGGCATACATGGCAAACTAGAAGTACAAACCACCTTGAAGCCCTATAAAGAATGAAGGCTCCTCATCCACACCACCTTCTTCTTGCATCTCACAGAACGGAAGTGGAATCATGCTCTCCTGAAAGTACTGATTAGTGAAGTACACTGAATACGTTCCCCCTTCCATTTCATAATATCCCAAAAACTTTCCGTCAATGTCACAGTGCAAAAGACAGTCAGGACCTTCCGATGGAGTGTGGTAACAGATCAGCAGTTCACGCTGGTTAAGCAGTGCTGTCTTAGAAATATACTCGAACTGTTCTGATGCCTTCATCGCTAACAAGTTAATCCGGTACTTCAAGGCCCAGGCCTCAGCCTCGTAGTCTTGCATCATCCAAATCTCTATGCTGGCATCATTGGTGCTGCATGAAGCAAGCTTGTCGTCCATCTCCCACAATGACACCTGACGACCCAACTGGCCAGAACTGCGCATCCACCGGAACGTCTCAGTTATAGTGTCGAACACCATAATGTCCACGGGAGTCTCCATGTCAATTCCTGTTAACCAGTGCAGGCTGCCGCGGTGATTGACTTGTGAACTATAGCAGGAATCAAAAGCCCATTCGCGCCTGCATTCTGGTAAATATGATGGCAGTGATGACGACTGATGATTCTTGGCTTGTCGGATCCTACCGTGAGAACGTAGGCACGATGGCAGCCACTCGAGAACCAGAGCACCCGGTATTCCCCAGATGGATGGTGCCGGTAAAAGCCGGCTATGTAGATGCAGGAACCCCCTAGAGATGACGGTGGAACTCGAGGTTGTGGTAGCGGAGCACATCTGCGAGTGGTCGGGTTGCAGATCCAGAAATCGGATCCGCCAGACAAGATGAGAAAGCCATCGCAGGACCCCAGGAGATTATGGAACTTAAGAGTGTTGAATGATTGGCCAGAGCTTTCGATCGGAGGCTCCAACACTGTTATCACGGAAGACAACATGAAGAGGAGGAACTGGCCAGGAAATCCTCTATGCTCATTCTGCCAGAATATTGAGACAGTTG
>CBMN010036677.1:52-12131 GCA_000582825.1 Hordeum pubiflorum
AAAGTTGCATAGTAGACATCACCACTGTCTGCGAGTTCAACAGGGACACGTTCTCACATCCAACCTATAGAGCCCACATAAAACCGCCAACGCAGGAGGTCGGCTTCTTCCTATGACATCCGCGTCCATCTGCACATTCAAAACACAGTTAAAACATGATACACAATCATTAAGTTCATACCATGAACATGGATGCCACTGGGTTTTACCTATCGGTATAATAAAGCTAGTCTCACTAGCCCCCAACTCCACTTCATGTCCTAGTCACGTAGTGCATCCAAGTACATCCAGGAGGCGGTGTCCCCTGAACCATCTAAAAACCACCAAAGTAAAGAGGTGCTACAAATATGCCCTAGTGTACTTCTCCATACTCGCCTCACCGACCTTCTCCACCTATGTTCTTGTAGACACAGGTGCACTACTCTAGCTAGTCTAGGACCCTTATTGATTGGGTCGGTCCGAAGGAGGTTCAGCGCCAATCAATCATGTAACCCATTGTCGCCACCACTCGGACTACACCTTCCCAACAAGAGCCCTCCCCTCAATCGGAAGGGCGGCGATCATTACAAAGTCCTCCAAAGTGACCATCATCTTACCAATGGGTGGGTTGAAGGAGTGCGTCGTCAGCCTCCAATGCTCCAAAAGGGTGATAAGGATCATGGAGTTGAGAATAGACGGTGCGCTTTTGAAGTTGAGGAAAAATGGGAGAAGACCCACTCTCCTAAAATAGGCTCATACCGACTGTCATATTGCATAGTCTGTTTAGGATTGTGGCTCCTCATACGAAGAAGTGGTGGAACCTACACAAAAAGAAACAATTTGTTTATCTCCTTCCTACTTAGAAGCAACAACAACAATTGAAAAATACAGGTAATTACCTCCCCTCTTTTGATGGACCTTGCACGATGCTTCACTTCATAAGCACCATCAAGTCTAGGGTTCCTATCACCCCGACCCCCATCCTAATACATATAGGTATATCAATACGAGCTACCATGACATACATCCTACTAACATGACATTAACAATACCTACATCCTACTAAATTGCAACTAGCACGACAATGTAACATCTAGATTTAACTACATCTGAGCAAGTATATACAAACCCTAGAAAATTTCTCTCTAAAGCCACATACATATTGCACCAAAACTTAGTAATATACATACAAAACCCCCTAATTTTTCTCTCTCTAAAGCCATGACTACACAATACCAAATACATGAGCACGACAACTATCTCTTGCTTCTCAACCGAATCTAGCCCAAACAATCTTCAAAGAAATTAAGAAAAACTAATTTTAGGGTTCCTCCAACTACACGAAAAAGCATCTTAGTAGTCACGGTAGGAAAATTAGAAGAATACTAGACCAATTCACTAAGACACGCAATATAAAAAAGTTATTTCTATTTAGCACTAAAGTTGCCTCATCTAGCATTAAGTTCATTTTAAAATTCATCAAAAAAATACCCATATACGATCTAATTTTAAAGAGCTAGTCGCAAGAAACCTAATGATGAAAACGAATCTCAATTTCAACGTTGCTGCAAATAATATAGCTTTTTGATAAAGTAATGAAACAAACATTGTCATTTAGGGCATCATTTTTACATCACCTGTTGGAGCAGCAACAACGTCGTAGTGATGTCAAATTCTTCTGTCTTCTACCCTAAATCTATTTTAGACACTTAGAGCATCTACAACAAGATACACCAAATTCGTTCCCTCAAACGCCCACAGACGTGCCCGCACACATTAACCGATCACACCTTCAATTTTCGTTTTCATAAGCGGATACCTCAATTACGGTCCCTCAAATCCAAACAATTACATACAATGCAAATCCTATCTAAATCTACGACAGCGCTAGGGTCATGCCCATGTCTGGCGGCCAGTTGAGCCCCTTGGGGTGAAGGTGCGGTCGCCGGCGAGGTAGAGCAGGACATGGGCGGACCGCCTCATAGGACTCGAGGCTTCGTCTTCTCACATGTCCTACTCTTCCTCGTCGGAGCCCGAGGCCTGCACGCCGTCGGTCGTTGTGAGGTCGACGATGGATCCGTCATGGTCTAAGCCCGACACGTCCACCACGACGCGGTTGCCGCGCGAGGGGTTGCCGGTCACCCCGTAACGGCGCTGCAGCGTGCGACTCCGCCTTGCCGACATTCGTCGTGAGGACTTCCGCGGCCTCCCACGTCCTCTGCCTCGCAAGACGGGCATGTTGCACCATATTAGCATCAGCTATCGATGGGCCATAAATGTGGGTGTTTACCTTCGAGTTAGCTCGCCAACGAAGGGGTTGAGCATCCGTCACCCAACATTCGAAGGACAGACGGACCGTACCACCTCCAGTAAGGCGGCGGCAATGCGCCTCACGTCGGATTCAAGCGCCATTTGGGTGGACGCTATGGATTCCCGCCGGATCAAGTTCGCTCACTATCAGGCGTTCTCCTCGAGGGTGCGACGGAGCTCAATTAGGACAGCCATCTCCTCCTTGGGCTGGCATGGGAAGAGCTCTCAGTCCATAGATTGGGTGGCGAAGGACTCGGATCCGCTGCCTGCCATGCCGGAGAAGGCCGGAATGCGAGCTTGGGGCTAAGAGGAGTGGAGTGATGTCGTTAGAATTTGATTCAGAAAGCGGATAGGGACAAATATAGGTAATGTTGGGTTGGGTTAATGTTGTCGGATCCGATGTGACGGCCGCGCCGAGAGCATCCGGGCCTTCCGTATCCGCTTCAGATTTAGTTTGGATACAAGGGGTATGTTAGCCCATGCCTATGAAAACAGTACGAGAGGTCCATCTGCATCGACTTTTCTCATTTTTGCATAGACTACATCGGATTTTTTGACCGGTTATTGGCCGTTAAAGATTTGAGGAGCCCGCATACACCAGCCGATGAAAATGCGAAGGACACACCAATCATCTGTCCTCACCCACCAGACCAAGTTAGCACGAGCCAAAAAAAAAACAAGTTACGAGCCAGGTAACTTCTCCGATCGGTGAGCCCTTTTTCATTGTTTTGACCTTCTCACCAAATCTTAACACAAAATGAACTCATTCGAAAACTATTTCACGATCTGATTTTTTGGTAACGTCACAAGCCGTGGCGTTTTCACTCTATTTAGAAACGCCAACCTTGCATGCGTTGCTCCCCTTCATAAAATAAGTGGCAATGTGAAAAAGCTACTTGCAACGCCATAAGCAATGGCGTTTGATGTTTGGGCAGCAACGCCATGCCCCCTTGGCGTTTCTAGCAACGTAAAATAGTTTGGCGTTTCTACCCTGCCACGTAACGTCTCGATCAGGCCAACAACGCAGGTAGGTTTGACGTTTTCGTATAATACAAAAACGTCACGACTGTGGCGTTTTTATAAAAATGATCAGATCGTAAAATAGTTTTCGAACGAGTTTATTTTGTGCTAAGGTTTGCTGAAAGGGTCGAAACTTGAAAAAGTCCGATCCGATCGGTGATACGCAAGTACAGTACGCAACCGACCAAGCCAAGCGTGGTCTTCCAGGCCGTTCCCTCCCCGCCCGCAGCCTGTCCTGTCCCGTTCACACGCGGCACTGTTTGCTCCTCCCACTGAGCGCGCGGCCCCATTTTTACCCTTTTGGGTCCCACACCCGCCGAGGGCACCGAGCTTGCACTGCTCCTCCTGGCTGTGCAGCGGTCCACGTGTAAGTCTGATGCGGCCATACTACCACATCCCACTGACGCTAATGGCCCGCCGGGAGGAAGCGAGCGTACGGCTGACGCATGTACGGCACGTGTCCGTGTTACCTACGTGACGTCCTGTGCCCTGGAGACGTGGCGGCCGGGCACGGGCCAGGGCAAGGTGTACTTGAGCAGGGCAGCGGCCGCCGCCCTTCCCTTCGCCTTGGCATCAACTCCCACCCCCGGTCTGCTGCAGATGCCAAGATTGTCCCGGTTGCTCCCATGTCTGATCGTAGCGGCCAGCGGCAATGCCGCCGAGGCGTCTCGGGCGACGTCGAGCTCGACGCGGCCATGGCACTGGCCAACATGGCTGGTGTTTCGGGGCCAGCACCAGCAGCTCTTCCCACCGTGCAACCGGCGGCGCCGCAGCATGGCGGCAGCCGTGAGGAGGAGGAGGAGCTGGCGAGCACGAGGCTGAGCCTGGAGCTGGGCAAGGTCGGCATCCAGGCGTCGTCGTGCTCCAGCAGCTCCAGCACCGGGTGTCCCTCGCAGCAGACGCGGGTGGCCGTGGCGGCTCCAGGCGGAGGCGGCTACGGCCCAAGGCCACGGCACACGCTCACGGAGGTAACTCAGCCGCGCACGTAGGGTACGTCGCGTGGATGCAAACCTGTGCTGGCTCTCACTTGACCCGTAGTTTCTTGTGCGAATCCAACAGGCTGAGAAGGAGGCAAAGCGGCTGCGGCGCGTGCTCGCGAACCGGGAGTCTGCGCGCCAAACCATACTCCGCCGTCAGGTTATAATCTCTTGTCTTTCACAGCGTTCGTATAAAGACATCAGTTTTCATTCTAGTATCTCTGTATACAAATCATCCGAGCTACTAGTAGTAGCTTTGTCGAAAAAAAAAAACTAGTAGTAGCTTTATACTAGTGTTGTCTTAATTCAGGCGATCCGAGACGAACTGGCGAGGAAAGTTGCAGACTTGTCGTCACAGAACGAGAGCATGAAGAAGGTATACCGATAGATTCGTGTTGCAGCAAATTAAGAATGGCAATTAACCCATGTTAATTCTCCCTTTTTTTTGCGCAGGAGAAGGAGGCGGTGATGCAAGAGTATCTCACACTCCAGGAGACGAACAAGCAGCTGAAAGAACAGGCACGACATCATCTGCCGCTTTCATTATTTTAGCAATCTTTATTTTTTTATAAGTATAATTACTAGTGTGAGGGCAGACAGAATCTAGCATGTTCGGAGCCTCCAGTTGTTCCCCTGAAAGCGAGCCACATGACTGCACTTTACTAATACTCCAGGCCAGTAGTAGTAGTCGCTAGGCCATCAAGCAGTCATCGGAAACACAAGTCATAGTCGAATGGGAACAGAAGTACCCAACTGTACGTAGTTCTTGATGCCATATGTATGGATAAAACGACATGCGTGTTTCTATATTTGGCTTTCTGCCAAGATTGCTTTGTTCTTTAATTTGTGGCCG
Source organism: Hordeum pubiflorum (assembly GCA_000582825.1). Classification (NCBI taxonomy): domain Eukaryota; kingdom Viridiplantae; phylum Streptophyta; class Magnoliopsida; order Poales; family Poaceae; genus Hordeum; species Hordeum pubiflorum. The sequence goes on from CBMN010036677.1 coordinate 5,192, forward strand.
AAAGTTGCCGCACACGCTTCTGCTCTTCTACTGCTTATGCCGACATAGGAGTTGCTAGAGGTAGGATGTCCTGCTTGTTGAGACGAGCTTTTTGCCTGCTTGTCCAGGTCTTCGGAGCTTTACCAATGGCGTTTTTGAATCGTCCTTCTGTGTGCAAAGAGAACCAAACACCTGGAGCGAAAGCTTGCTGTGATCCTGACTATCGTGAATGCGTTTCTCCGTCTGCAGGTTATTGCGAAGACGGCGGAGAAGGCGCCACCGCCGGTGGTAACGTCTATGGACACGACGCCACCAGCGGAGCAGCGGGCAGAAGCCACGGTGTCCACGGCGGCCCCGCTGGACGCACCCCCTGGGCCGGGATTCCTTTACGCAACAACTGGGCCCTCGGCCGTGCCCGTGCCGTATGTATGGGGCTCTTGGCCGTACAACCCGAATGCCAACAATCCGGGCGTGGCCAGCACTGGACATGCCCCGCCGCTCTGCTTTCCGCCCTGCGCGTGGTACTATCCCGTCGTCACCGACCCACATGGTTCGCCGGCGACATCTTACGCGCAGCCGCTCCATGAGACGACGAGCGGGGGCGGCAGCCAGGGTACCGGCGGCGGAACGGCCGAGGAGGACACCGACGACGACCCGTGTTCGCTCACGCTGGGACTTGACGTCGACAGGAAGTGTGCGACGAGCGCCGAGAGCGGCAGCAGCCGAGAGCGGCGGAGGCGAGAAGGAGGAGGAAGGAGCTGACGAAGCTGAAGCAGACGCCTCTCGGCGGCCGTCCTGGAGACGAGTAGGTCTCTGGGGCCATTGACGGGGGATGCTACTATTGTTTTTTTCTTCTAGCTGGTCGTTTCATTTTGGTTCTTACGTTGTTATCTGGTTTTGTTAGCCTTCTCTTCGTCCAAATGATTTCAGTTTTCAAATTATTTTGTGGTGCAATCTGTATACAAAAATGTACTAATAATGTTTAATGTAACAAATTATAAATTTCATAATGAGTCCAATTTAAGTTGATCATTACTTCTATTATTTTGTTCCGGGTATAAGATTATTTGAATTTTACCGCGTTCGTGCATCTTAAATAAATATTTTGACCAACAACGATAAAATCACACCAATTAATATGAGTCATCACATGAATAAGTAAAATATCTGGGAGAAAGAATGCCTCATGTAGAACCTTAGGCGACGCTCGGTATGAGCACACGCGCGATCATACCGCTGCCACCTTCATCCGGTCAGCCGCCTTCTTCGCCCGGTCAGCTTTACTGAATCTAAAATCAAAGAATCAGAAATACATTCAAATTAAATAACTCTAGCCTTCGAAAGAGTTATTTTGTTTAATGTAAATAATCTAAGATCAGAGAATCAGAGAATCAGAAACACATTCAAACGTATTCAAACCAATATTAAGGATATCGTTTATCGTTAGCGTCTCGGTCAGATGGGGTTAGATCTCGGTCAGGTGAGGGTTAGAGATTAATTGAAAATCGGCCGACTAATCGATTTTATCGGTTGACTATTAATCGATCTTTTTTTGCAATTCCCACGTTTCTAACATTGAAATATGCTATATTCAACATCGAAAAAATATTGGATAGAAATGATACCTTGATTTCTAGCCTTTGAATACTTGTATAATAACAAACAAAATATCGCAATAGTACATATTGCATAACATGGTCCACAAAGACACAAATAAACAATTTTTTTACAAACATAGTGTTAGGAATAAGCCTGATTTATCTGTAGATTTCCGATAAATCGCTTGTTAGAGCGATAAATCGGTCCAAAAGGTAAACGATGAAGATAAGGCATAATCTTATCGGTCACCCCATGAGTAGCGATAAATTGAGGATAAATCACTGAATCTGACGATTTTTGAACAGTGATTCAAACGTACCACTAGAGTCATGTAGTATTAATAATGTTTATTGTAACAACTATAAACTTTATAATGAGTGCAATTTATGTGTTAATTAGATCTTCGATTTTGTTTTGTGGGGTAGAATTCTTCGGATTTATCTTAAATGTTTTGACAAAAAGGACAATTATGATAGTAAAATCACATCAATTAAATATGATAAATTATATAAAATAAGTAAAATATCTGCAAGAGGCTCATCGGAGCGCAAGACGGCGCTTGGTACGAGCACACACGCTCGTACCCGCAATCATATTGCCACCTTCGCTCGGTTTAAGACCCGCGCATATAGATCTAAGATCAAAGAATAAGAAACAAATCCAAAACGGATAGCCCTACCCTTCGGAAGGATTCCGGAGGAAGAGAATTGATCAAGCATTCTAGATCAAAGAATAAGAAACAAATCCAAAACTGATAGCCCTACCCTTCGGAAGGATTCCGGAGGAAGAGAATTGATCAAGGATTCTGTTGTCGTACCACATCGACACAACATTATCATCATGTATGTTTATCATCACCACCCGCCCCTTATCATTTTGTAATAGTTTAATTTGTGTGAATTCACTTTTGTATTACTTTGCCGCTACCGTCAAGTTCATCATGACTCATCCCGTGATGTTTGTGTCTTTAATGTTCGAGTAGTTTTCTTAATTCTCAGAGATATGGAGGAACCCTGGTGTGTTTACGATTATATGATAGTAGGATTCGATATCATTATGTTTATGTTAATGATATTTCTAGGCCAGGTCAACCATCTGACTTATGCGTTCTTTAGACGGAAGGTTATTATTGTTGATGTGGAAGTGGGAAAGTTTTATGGTGACAATGCTCATCTCCATTCTTCTGGATCATTGTTGTAGGATCGTAACTAGGTCTAGAGGGTATGATTAGACTACTTGGCCAACAAAAAACTAGCATTTTCTCAATTTTAGTTCTTGGCATATTTTAGATATTCTAACAAGTCTAGTAACACCCTACACATGCAAGTCTAATATAATGGGTAGCGAAAACTAAAGACTTTGCACATGAGAAGTAAATAAGGGGTCAGAGAAAATCAAACGCAATGAAAACACGGTGATTTTTGGCGTGGTTCTGATAGGTGGTGCTATCCTACGTCCACGATGATGAAGACAACAACCCACAATGGCTGCGCGATTTCATGAAGGGCTCCGCCCACAAAGAGTTCACGAAGAAGCAACCTTGTTTATGTCATCACGGCCTACGTCCATGAAGGACTCGCCTCATCTGGGGTAGATCTTCACGAAATAGACGATTTTCTTGCCCTTAAAAACTCTCTGGTTTAACTCCACAGGCTTTGGAGGCTCCTCTAGGTGTTCTGGACTAGGGGGTAATAGCAGGAAGTGATCGGTTCGTATGGGCCGAACTATGGGCCCGTTAAGCCACCACCTGTTGGACTATGAGAGCATCAAGACTTGCCCGTGGGAAGAAAAGGAACCTCCAAAGACTTTACGTGCACCCCAATGATAGCTCTGTATTTGGCATTACCTCAACCGACCTAAAGCATGTAATCTAGGCCCCCCTGGGTATCTATATAAGCCCAGGGGTTTAGCTCGTCGAAGGACAACTATTCACCTTAGGGTTTAGAGCTTACACAACGATCTCGAGGTAGATCATCAACTTGTACTTGATACCTCATCATCAATACAATCAAAGAAGGACGTAGGGTTTTACCTCTTTGAGAGGGCCAGAACCTGGGTATACATCGTCGCTTTCTCTCCTTGTTACCATTGTTCCTAGATCCACAGCTCAGGACCCCCTACCCGAGATCTGCCGGTTTTAGCACCNNCATTGGTGGCCCATACAGGTCCTGCTGTGTGGTCGATCCGCATCAATGGCTCGTCTTCAGATCAACAACGACATCGGCTGTGGTGACATCTCCATCCCCGGCCAGCTTTTCGTGTTTGGAAGCGTGGTCCTTCACGTTGGTCCCACCGACCGCCTTGGCCGGATTGAGAGCTCCCCCCCGACCAAGTGGTTATGTTCGGTATCCTGGAATATATCGCTGACGCCTATAGCGACCTTGCTATCTTTGGTTGGCCCCCGAATCAGTTGGAAAGCTTGTCGGACGCCGTAATCTCGAAACCGACCCCAACCTTGATCCCTCACCCTACACTATGGAGGGACTGGCCTCTAGCACGGACCTCTGTCCTTCAACCGCGGATCATGACCATAAATATGACCCCGCTTCAGTACCTGTCCTAGACCAGGATCAAGCATTTGCCCTGTCCTCGGGTTCAGATCCGATCACCTCTTCGGGTCCTGAACAGGGACTCGATCCCGTGCCCGACCCAACATCGAGCTTGGGTCCGATCTCCCCCGCATGAGCCAAACCGAAAGCCACCCCAATGGCCCAGGCAAACATACTCAAAATTAGCCCGGCTTATAGCCAGGCGATGGACCCAACCAAACTCTTGCTCTTAAACGAGATGTTGGATTGGATCCAAGGCCTCAGGATCTCGGATGGAAAGACTTTGGTCTATGATCAGATCGGATACAAAGGTGATACGCGGGAAATTTAAGACCCACCCACCACCCACCTAGTCACTACGATCGAGGACCTCATGAATGTTCTCGACTACGCATCCGAAGATGCGGACATGGAGGAAGATGTCGGGGATAGACCGGGCCAGAAGCAATGTAAGACAGGCAAATGGGCGGAAACCTCCACCTATGACGTTTACATGGTGGATACCCACCCGCGACGATGCTAGAGGAGACGATGAACACCCCTCCAGACATAGACGGAGCGGCCGACGCCGCAGAAGGCCTAGCAGAGGCAATAACAACACTGGGGAGGCCGATAACGACAACCCCGAAGACAACAACACCCCCCCAGCTGTCAAGGACCTAGTCGGCGCCGATGACGCCTCGTCAAGTCAAATTGACGGTGCTGGAGAAGATATGCTCTTCGATGACCCCGAGGACGACAACTACATGTCGGAAGCCTAAGAAACAAGCCTCGGGTCCGATGAATTTGTTGTTCCCGAAAACTTTGAAGCCCTCGAGGCCTACCGAAGGTGCTTGATGGCAACAGCCTGAAGTGTCAAACTAGGGCGAGCTCGGCTCAAGGCCGATCAGGATACACCAAATGATAAGTGGGTCAAAATCCTATCAGCCGAACAATAGCTCGGAGACGCCTACTGTCAGAGTTTGAAGATGAAGTAGAAGACGATCCTCCGCGGAACTATGATCGTTATGATCAGTAAGATCGCCCTCCTAGGGGGCGGGATAGGAAGCCAGGTCGACCCGAAGAACTCCTTACCAATGATTGTCCGAACAGCAGGAGAGCCAACCAACCTACATGAACGTTCGACCTCCGTGATAGGCTTGACATGGCACCTTGGTCCATCTACACATCCAGAGACCAGGAACCTGAAGAACCTGCAGGTTATCACGAATGGCTGGACAGAAACGCCAAGGCTCAGGAGGACTCTCATGTTCGGTCAGCACCATACAGCCGGCATTCCATCGCCCGAGCTACGGGAGCCGCTCACCTGATGTGCTTCACTGACGAAGTCATGTAGCACCAATTCCCCGAAGGGTTCAAACCAGTCAATATCGAACCTTATGATGGGACCATGGATCCCGCAATATGGATTGAAGACTTTCTTCTCCATATTCACATGGCATGAGGAGATGACCTCCACGCCATCAAATACTTACCTTTAAAGCTTAAGGGTCCCGTGAGGCATTGGCTCAACAGCCTGCCTGAGGACTCCATTGGAAACTGGGAAGAGCTCGGGGATGCATTCCGAGCCAACTTCCAAGGCACTTATGAGCGACCTACGGACGCCAATAAGATTAAACTTATTAAGCAACAACCCAATGAATCAACCCAGAAGTTATGGAATCTGTTCTTAACTAAAAAGAACCAAATAATCGACTGCCCGTAATGGCATCGGAGACGAATGGTTAACTCGGCATCCGGGACAGGCTAAGCCGAAAACAATGGCCTCGCTCACCTCTCTCAAGACTTGGTTTTGCGCTGGAGACGTCAGTTGGCTTACTTGCAGCAGTACTAACGAGGGCGACCCCAGCACCTCCGAAGTCCATGACGAGAACGGCAAGCCTCGGCACAACAGAAATAATAAGCGCCGCCACAAAAACAGGCCACGGTAGTGACGCTGAAGATATGACAGTCAATGCTGGATTCAGCAATCATCGCATCGGCTAGAAGAAGAAGCCCTTTAAAGGGAAGAAAGATGTCCCGTCTGCCCTAGATGTCATTCTGGACAGGCTGTACCAGATCCATGGCACAACAGATAAACCCGCTAATCACACCAACTAATTTTTTTTATCAAAAGCGACGAAAAAGCCTCAACCAAAAACCCGAGGATAGGGCACCCTCGCAGTGAAGACGAGAATGATCAGCCTAGGACAAGTAATGGAGGCCAAAAACCGTTCCCTCTAGAAGTCAAGGATGTGAACATGATATATGTCACCCATATCCCCCAAAAGGATAGGAAAAGAGCACTTCGGGACATCTACGCCCTCGAGCCTGTAACGCCGAAGTATAACCCATGGTCGGCTCACCCGATCACCTTTGACAGTTGCGACAACCCGACCAGTATCCGATAGGGAGGGTCGGCTGCCTTGGTCCTTGACCCAATAGTTGATGGTTTTCACCTCACTCGAGTCGTTATGGACGGAGGCAGTAGTCTGACCCTGATCTACGCCGACATGGTCCAGAAGATGGGTATTGATCTGTAAACAATCAAGCCTAGTAACACCACGTTCAAAGGAGTCATACCTGGCGTGGAGGCACATTGCTCAGGGACTATTACCCTGGAGGTAGTCTTCGGCTCTCCAGAAAACTTCTGCAGCAAGGACTTGATGTTTAATATCGTCCCGTCCCGCAGCAGTTACCAACCTACTTGGTTGAGCTGCCTTCGCCAAATTCAATGCAGCCGCACATTATGCATATCTGAAGGTCATATGCCACGACCAAAGGGTATTATCACAATAAATGGAAATACTGAATGACGTGGCTTGAGACTGTGT
>CBMN010036682.1:0-11866 GCA_000582825.1 Hordeum pubiflorum
CATATATATATATATATATATATATATATATATATATATAGTACTTATAAACTTGCATACGATTGTTGTGGAGAGGTAAGCGGAGCCGTCGGAGACGCTCTAAGATTGGCGGCAGTTGGTGACGAAAAACTGAGCCCGATAATCTCGCATGCTTATGTGGCCGCAGCCGTTCAATCTGGCCAGCGGTTGTTGCTCCTAGTATCGTGGCTCCTTTTCTCCTGCAACCTCGGAGAAGGAGAGAGACATCGAGCTTGTGTGTCATGTCAAAGTGGAGCGAGGATTAGGGCGGCAAATTAGGCGAACAAAAAGAAACAAGATACGATCCCATCATCTCATCTCCCTCCTCTCTCCGTGTCTAGATCTCCCGCTCCCGAGTCCCCCGCTCCTGGCACCACTCGCCACTCGCTCCCACACTCTTCTCGGCTCCCGCGCACCTATATATACCCCGCTCATTGCGCCTCCGTCCCACACACAGCCGCAGGTTTCTTGATCCGGTAGGCTGCACGGACCGTGCTGCGCCCGCCCCGCGCCGCGCTAGCCCCTTGTCCCCTACCTCCTTGAGTTGCGACACCGCCGGCCGGCCGGCCTGATCTCCCCTCGCCGGTCGTTCCGTTGCGCTTCTGCTGGCCGCCCCGACCGGCCATGAGCCCGTGATGCGATCCCATTTGGTGGCATGCTGACTTCTCGCGTTCCGTGAGGGGTCACCGGCGGGAGGAACTCGGTTGATTCGGCGGCGACGAGATGGTGCAGGAGCCGAGCAACAGCAGCAACCACCACCTGCAGCAGCAGCTGGCCAAGTACGGCGGCGGCAACGGCAACGGCGCGGCCACCGGCGTGGCGCGGGCGTCGAGGAAGAACAAGCCCAAGAAGATCCCGCAGCGCGGCCTCGGCGTGGCGCAGCTCGAGAAGCTCCGCATCGAGGAGCAGAAGAAGATGGGGGGAGGGCCGTCCGCGGCCACGCCGTCGTCGCACGCGCTCAACGGCGGGGCCCTCTGCCACCTCCCCGCGCCCACGCTGCACCATCACCCGCCGCCGGCGCCCCCGCTGAGCGCCCTGTCGAGGCCGGCCGCCGCGGACCACTGCGGCTTCCCCCCGGCGCTCTGGAGCCCGGCGGATCCGGCCAAGCACCCGTACAAGAGAAGCCTGTGCCCGCAACGTCCACTCCCAATGGTACGTGCCTGCCCTCTCCACGTCACCGCACGGCGTATGCATGCGTACACACGAACGAGGTCTCAAACTTACGCAAATCTTTCGCCGACCAGGTGAGCACGGGCCTGTCCCTGACGGCGCCGTCGAGCCACGCAACGGAGCCCCCTTCAAACCAAATGTACAGCAGCGGCAGCAAGAGGAGCAGCGCGGCGGCGCCGACGCCGGCGGAGGATGAGAGGGTACGTATATATGTCTCACGCCGCTCCCATGACGATGAACTTTAACTTGCCTGTGATGGATGGTCGCTGAATGTGGATTTGGGTAGAGTGTAGGAAACGGCCGGCGTGGATAGGTCCTGGCCCTTCATGTTCGAGGGGATGACACCGTTCACGACGACGAGCAAAGCCTTCGCCCCTCCTCCGTTGCCGCCTTTCGCCGTCAGGACGGCGAGCGATTCCGGGCTGGCCGATGTTACCCCTGACCTGGGCAGATACGAGTTCAGAGCAACCAATTATTTCAGGTAGATCGCATGTTTAGCTCACCGTTTCAGTTTAACAAAGTTTAAACTCTTGCCTCTGTTTGCTCCTCATATTCCGGGCAAGTAATTTCACTGCATCGTTATTTTCAGAATGGTATCCATCCTGAATTCCTGACATACCAAAATTTACAGCTTCATTCCCCGTTGAATTTACCTGATAAAAAGCTAAGAAATCCATAGCCTGCTCACCATATATAGTAATTTACTATGAAGAAAGTCTTGCATTTTGACAGAATTTGTTTTGATATCAACCAAGTGTTCATGGAGTATAATCTGTCCTGTTTTTCACCTTCAACTGTACCGTGCAGCAATGCAAGTGCGTACCCAAGTTGTTCAGACTGGGCACCAGAGTTCGGTCACTGCAAGGATAGCGGCCGTAGCAGAGACGCTGGCTTGCTCACTCTGAGCTCCCGGCCTCCACACCTCATGAGGCAGCCTCATGTGGTGCCATCAATGCACATCCCGGAGTACAGCGACTTCAGTACCAGTGCCAGTGCCAGCGCCATGCCATCCCAGGCAAGTGAAACCTCATGCCCTTCTGAACCCTGTAAAATGTGTGAGCTTGATTTGACTGCAACTGATGAAAGTTTTTTGATCAGCCGGGGAGCGTTTCAGCTTCGTCGTCACTGCCACTCTACAACTTCTTCCCAATCGGCCCGGTCCACCGGGAGAGAGCCCCGAGCGAGCGGAAGGCCGACGTGTCGGAAGGAGGGGTCGATTTGGAGCTGAGGCTATGGAAGAGCTGACCAAATCTGCAGTGAACATTAGGAAGTTGTGGAGAAGGCTAGAGACAGATGTGTTCAAGTAGTAACATCAGATGTATCAAGAGAGATGTTTTTTAGGGCATGTTTTCACTGCCAATAAACCTTTCTGGTGATATGGTTCAATTTACTTGGCCACCATGTTATTTCTGGCGCAATGAAGTAGAGCAGTGTGCATGATGGAAGCAGGGAGCTTTTATGTATGGTCCAGGTAACCTGGTGCCAAATGTGGTAGAAACTCAACAGAAAAGTGTGAGATGGGTAGATGATGGCGGCAGCGGAAAGACGAGCATGTGCAAGGATGGGCATCACTTCACAGCATAGCTTGTGGGTGGGGTCTCTCCTGTGCAGATCTAGCAAGTGCCACAATGAAATTTTCTCACACACATGACAACCTAGAAAATGCCACTCCATAATCTTCACACCAAGAGCAAAATCCAGAGAAAATAGGCTAATCTCAAGCTTATTTCTAGCATGTAGCTCTCAGTATCCTCCGTATATGTTTAATACCAGTACCGAAGAGAAGAGAGCACACGCAAACGCTACGCCCAGACGAGACCTTAAGATAGATTCAGGGATACACAATGCACACCGTGGATATATGAACACAATAATAAACACCTCGAAGTCTAGACAGATAAATTACAATGAGTCAAAAATCACGACAGGACCAAACTCAAGCGTGTGTCCAGACTAGAAGCATGAGCCTATGACCACCCGAAGACGAAGTCGAGGACGTAGACGACGGCGAGGGTCAGAGGGTACAGCAGGTACGCCACCAGGCAGGTCCAGAGCGGGAAGCTGGTCCGGAAGCTTGTGAAGAGGCCCATGATGACACAGACGAGCAGGATGACGAGCACCTCCGAAGAGAAGTCCCACGTCAGCTCCCTGAAGTAGATGAGCGCCAAGAACACACCCAGGCACAGTGTGTTGTTCATGGTCACACCACCGTATACCTGCAAGCGAATATGTCGTTAAGTTTACCGAAGGATGTTGTTACCCCAGAGCAGAGAGATGGACGATTTTACAAGCTAAGGAGTTTCGCTGTACCTCTGAGAAAGTGAGGGAGCAAGTCCTCTGCTTCTTCCTGCTGGCGAAGATGATGGCCGAGACGGCCTCGCTGGAATTGGTTGCCAGGGGGAGGCCGATGAACGAGACAAAGAAGGACGGGATGTGTGTGGCGTTAGAGAAGTTGTGGACAGCATCAACGAGCGGGTCTGCAAATGCGGCACAAATGGTAGCGCCGAGAACCAGGTACCCCACGGCTTTGGCAATGCACCAGCCAGGGTTCTCGACGCTCTCCACTGCCTCGTCAGATCTGTCGACCAACTGGTCATGCTCCTCCCTGGTCCTCTGCAGAATTCACACAATTCAGTAAGTGTCTACCTCTTTCGTGCCCAAGTTACACTGCTATCTAAAGTTCTAAACTCGGTTTCGTGTTTACCTAGTGTAAGTTAATATAATTCTTATCTGAAAAGGTGTGCTCTTTGTCTATTTCTTTTTGCAGGGATCGAAAGTAAATAAACTTACAGCATGGTAGTCGTTAACAAACTTATTAGAGTAGGCACCACTAGCCGCCACTTTGCTCTTTGCTTCGTGAAGCCATATTTTCATTCCCGCGACAAACTCATCTTCCTCCACTGTGTCATTGCCTGAAGTATCGAAGTCGTCCATGATCTTGTCGACGGCATCATTCTTGTCAAAGTCAATCTCCTCGAAGTTGATCCCGATAATAAGCGCATGTAGCTCCGCTCGTGACAGGTTATGGCTGTCATCATTGTCAATCGTGTGGAACAACCTGCAGGTGAGCATAGACAAGGTTTCATATCATGCTCATGAATGCTGTGTTATTTGAATATCGAACTAATAATGTACTTTAAGAACCTCACTTTCTTATGACGTTTTCATTAGGTGAGCCGTCCTCGTTAAGCAGCCGGCCCAATGCTTGCTTTTGGGCATGTTGTAGGATCCCAGAGATCACATGCTTGTGCTTTGCGTATGCGAGCCTCCTCTTCTGAACCCAAGGCTGGAAAACCTGATGCAAAATGTTGAATCTAACACTGTCAAAATTTATTACAATCTTTTCACCATTTGCAGCCTCCTACAAATGAAACTGTCTGAATATTTACCTGATACAGGCAGTAGCCGAGTACAAGTGAGAATGAAGCAATTAGGGCCACTAAGATGGCTAGGCGCTCCCCATGGTGAGTCTTCAGCATTTTCGGCAACTGAGCAATGACAAAGGGAATAACAGATATGGCCATGATTCGTGCTGCATAGCTGGTTTGCACATCAGTTGTAATGCCAGAGCCTGCAACAGGGTGCAATCATATCAAACACTGTTAAATAATTCAATAACTGAACCATTGCATTCCTTTCGAGATAAAAACTAACAACATTCTACTGCATAATTCACCAAACAACCAAGTGTCATAAATCTTCCAGACTGCAATAGCAACAGCATACATACAGGGTGACAACTTACCAGTCAAGCTGAAGCCCTTGGTGTCAGTTGAATCAATAGCAACACCGTTTTCCCCAACATCACACTTGCCAACAACAACACAAGTTCCCCAAAGCAGGGTGAGAAGAAAGACGGTTGAACCAGCAAGCAGCCCCATGCCGATGAGGACCTGACTTTGTGCAGTCTCTTTAGTCCCAGAGAGACCAGATACTGTTAACATAACAGAACAAAAAGATCAGAATTATGTGTGAACATGTGCATCAAGCACAGTGCATAGAGCTGAATATCCACAGACAGTAAAATTAAAGAGTGTCATGATTCTAGCATATGGGCCATCATAACCCTGTTGTGAGCAGAGCATCAGAAATAACAACAACAAAAAAAAAGATCAAATGTTTATGCCACCTAAAACCTAACAAGTAAGAATGTGCAAAGAATTTACTGTAGTAAGCTAATCTTTGAAGTGAACACAGGAGAAGTCACCATTTACCAAGACAGACCAAAAGAAAAAGAAACAGAGTGAGGCTTAAATGTTGACGATGTTGAATTCAGAAGTGATCAAATATACTAGCTATGCAGATCTCATTGAGAATAACGTAACAAATTGGCAGTCACATTATCTTATAAAGCATGTTGCGTGCTTGTACACTATTAAAATTTGCATTCATGTCTTTGTACTAGCCTTTACTAATTTATATTACAACTTGTTATTCTTATTTTTTAGTACACCTTGCCTTTGATCTTTGGACAAAGTAGATCCTTTCTGGTACATACAAGTAATCAATATGTTATTGTTGGTAACCAAGATATCACGCGAGGATTAACGTAATGCATCATGAAGTCGGTAGTAAAATTTAATAAAGTGATTTGTCTGATGCTAATTTCAGAGAAAGTGTACCAAAAGGCTATTAATTCCAACTGCAAATTAAAAACTCGTCAGGATGTACAATTCCAAGGAAAAATAAGAGGGGCGCACAAGAAATCCGCAAGGTGCCAAAAATGCACCGCAACTCAAAACCTACAGAAAAAAATCGTGTTGGGAAAAACGGTATGCACTCATCAGGAAGATGGATAATGCTAATAATAAGCTCTTTTGTATTAATTTTCTGGTAAAATAATAATATGTTACCATTACTTCAAAAATGCATCAATAATTCATTTAGATGATACATATGATATACCGTCCCACAATATCACAAAACAATTAACTGTAACATGTTAGCTGATTAACTGACCGACTAATAGAACACCTTCCGCATACACTAGAGATGATACCTACCCATCACCAAGACACCGACGATTTGATCAGCAAACTAATTGACGATATGGTTCCTTTTTCCCACAATATTTCAAAAGCTATTCTCAAAGAAGCATTGTTATTACCATACAAAAATACCGATCAAAGGCAAGAAAACCCCACAAAAATAGAGAGAAAAGCAGCTCCAAGCCATCAGCCAATCCATTATGTGTGCAGCGGACAAAGAAAGGTAAACTATGCAAAGAAGATAACAAGAAAAGATTTAGAACAGAAAGTGGGGAAAGTCAAAGGCCAGTGACCACAAGTACTGGTGAAACTTAAATAAAAGTTAATGAACCGACGGATTCCAGAGAAAGCAGGGCATAATTTGCTAACTCTGTTTGTCCGTGAGCGTAGGTGGTTGGTTGGGGCTCAAGGTTTGGTTATAAATTACCAATCTGAAGGTCTCCAAATAGGCTACTTTTGGGTTAAGCCATGCATGTGCCAACGAAAAGAGCAAGCTGATGAGATCAGCAAGAGAAACCGGGCTACTGGACAAGCCCAAGGTCTACCAATGGGGTTCATACAGCTTATCATGCTCCGATCCAATCAGATCAAACCAGAGGGTCCAGATCTGAAACAAATCAAGAACCGAAGAGCGCAAACATAAACGGGAGGGATTGCTTTTTACTCTTCAGTCTGTTCTCAACAAGCATTTACTCTTCGGTAAGATACCGCTACTATTTCTAAAGATCAGCTCGGCAGTTGCTTGAAGAGCAAATCATTCTCCCGGTCTCCCCTTCAGAGCGAGCTAGTTGCTTTTTGGGGAACACGTAAGAATTGCTTTATGAAGTCGTAGCCTTGAACGAGCTGTGAAGGTAGAATTTAAGCAAGGAAGCAAGGACGAGCATACCGAGCACGAGGAGGGCGTCGGGGAGGGCGCCGAGGATGGGGAGGAGGAGGCCGCCGACGAGGCCGGGGCCCATGATCTCGAGCAGCAGCTCACTGCCGGCCGACAGGAACGTGGCCGCCTTGAACATGAGGAAGCCGTAGGTGAGCACCAGGAACATGTTCCCGAACACGGTGGTGGTGCACGGAAGGAAGCCGTACGACTGCTCGCACTCCTCGGCCGCCGCGGTGGCCGGCGAGGAGGAGTTGAGGCGGATGACGGCCGACGACAGGGGGGACGCGAGGATGGACGAGGACGGGGTGGCCGGCATGCCGTCGGAGATGAGGCGGCCATAGGCGGCGACGGCGAGGAGGGAGACGAAGAAGGGGACGAGCGGGAAGGAGCGGCGCTGCCGGCGAATCGCCATTGCGACGGAGGAGGTGGGGGCGGGGCGGGGCGTCGCGCGGTAGTGCTGGGTAGTGCGGGTGGGTGCGCGTAGCCTTATATGGTGCGATCTGAGATATATTTTAAAATTTTAGTTTTCTTCCTTTAAGGAAGTTTCTATTCCTTTTTTTTTTTACTGCTCAAAATAAAATAAAAATCTTCCTTTTGGGATCCATGTGGCGGGAATAGAAGAGGCTGCTAGGGTCGGGAAGAGGCGGATCCTTCAAAGAATCCAACGCCATGATGATATGGCAAGTTAAACAAGCTACAAGTAAATATTCCTTGATTACATAGCATTTTTGGAGCTGTAAATATTCTTTCCTTAGCCATAGCGTGCACTGTGCTGTTGTTACTTTCCTTTCTACGCTCAACTCGCAAAATTGAAGCCTAGCTGGTTTTGGAACACAAAAAATCATGAACACAATCATGTCAAAATAATAATATTTCATGAACACAAGAGCAAACTGCAAAGCTGCATAATTTGAGACGCCATGTATCTGAAATTATGAAAGTAATTTAACAAACACACTTAAAACCATCGTTCGGATTTATATATTTATGAGTAGTGAAGTGTATCGTCAGTCCATAAACTATTTCGAGTGTCTACATAGGTCTTGGAACTTTGAAAATCATCATCGAGGTCATGAAAGTGCACTAGCGAGTCATGTAGGTCCAAACCTGCCATGACGCCATTTGATCGTCCCAACTAGCGTGTTGGACAGTGACATGTCAGACAAGGGACAAGTTAGGAGTTGGGACCAAATATTTGCAGAAGTCCCCCTCCCGCCCGATCTATGTTTTTCCATTTCCTCTCCTCGGTCTATTTCTACAAATCTCTTTCCCGGCATGAGAGGCTTGGGGTTGAGCCGGAGTCGAGCAACGGTAACTGCAGAGGTAGAATACGGGTAGTTGGCGACCAAGATGGAGATGATGGTGTTTGCGGTGACAAGAGGTGGCTCCTTCTCTAGGTCAATGTTAGAAGAACACTCGTGTTGAACTGACCCAATTGTTGTTATGCTATGAGATACATTTGTCACAAGTTAATGGTTTATAACACAGAGAAAGTTAAACGTTTGCATAACTCCTTAGACCATGAGAGTATTGAGTTCCTTCATACTTACTTCGTGAACTTTGGGGTTTCTTAAGCGTCATCCATAATAGGGTGGCTATTACGGCAGCTTACGGGTTCACAAAAAAGTATGACAAGGGACTATATAGCTCAAGATTGGGATTTGCTCCTCCGACGATGGCAAGATAATCTTGGGGCCCTCTCGGTGTTATGATATTCATCATCGTCGAGCCAGACACCATGTGATTTGATCACAGGGATGCCGAAACACGAGAACGACAAAATAGAACAATAACAGTAACGAGGAAGCTGGCATCGTGAACAAGTTGTTGATCACGAAGATGCCGATAAATCTCACTTCGGATATTTGTAATCGCGAAGCAACAAGAACAATGCACGGTAACTAAACGTTCACTCGAATATTCATTTGTGTGGGTATAGGGGTCAATATGGATGTCCACGATTCCGCTATTGATCACTGATGGAAAGGTGTTCCGATCATGTCTATACTTCACCGAACCTATAGGGTCAGACGCTTAAGGGTCATCTATATGATGAGTACTACGAAATAAGTCTGAGAGAAAGTCGCTGAAAAAGTTTCATAGACACCGAAAATGTTTCTGAGAGAAAACCATAAGTGTTTCGGAGAAATCGAATATTGTTTCGGAGTAAACCATCATACCAAAAATGTTTCAGTTGATGTCTAGAATTTTTGGAGGGTGCCAAAAAATTTAGGCACCTCCCGGAATTTTTCGAAGGGGACCCTCGTGCAAAAACACAATGTCCCCGCAAGGGGGACAAGATCCCCCTTTTGTGGGGAGCTATTTTTTGGATGGGCCCCCCTTTGGGGGGCAGCCCACAAATGATATAAGCTTGTTGGGGGCGTGGTGGGAGGCAATCCCCCACATTTGGTGGAGCAATGTTGGAAGGGGGGCCCTTTGGTGGGATGATGTTTGTGGAGCCCCCCTTTTTGAGCAGCCTTCCTCCACCCCTCATCCACTATAAATAGAGGTGGAGATGTGCTCTCCAACTCATCTCAAGTTTTCACTACAAAGGCATGCAATGATCCTCCTCTCTTTTTCTTCCTTCACGAAATAGTTTCGTTCTGCCGCAAGCGTGCCTAGTCTCATTTAGGGATTAGATTTTGACGGCGAAGCGCTACCAGATAGGTGACATCGGATGTGTGGAACCCGGTAGAGATCGTACATTCAATCTTTTGTTTGAGGGACTGTCCGGAGGACTGTTCGAGGGAGAAAATTCTCGTGGTTGGGAGGTTGTAAATTCCTAACAGCGGGGACTTGCACGAATTATCTTCACCGACTCTCCTTCCACTGCTACGAGTTGGTAATGATCAGATCAAGCCCAGTATGCATCTTCATGGTGGTCCTAGGCGTGTACGTAGTACATATTTTTTTTTCTGTCGTGTTACCCTACAACACTGACTTGATGTTGGTCAAGCTCAAGTAAACTGCATGAAAGCTCCCCATTGATGAGGCTAACTGCACTCTGGAGCAGCACATTCGGCGGCGGCGGCACAAGCTGCTCTGGAACTAGAATTACAAGATGTACTCTGCTCGCATGTACCATCTGACCACCATCCTCCTTTCAAAACTCTAAACAAACAAGGCAAACTCAATCACTATATCTATTCCTCAAGGAAGAGGAAGGCGTAGAGGAACAAAAATAAGAGACATAGAAAAAATGATTGATGGGGCTTTTGAGGATACACATATAGTTTAGAGGGACTACTGCAAAAAAAAAACTCTGCTGGCTATGGTGGGAATTACACCACCAAGCCTCCCTTGTACGGAGTGTCACATGTCAACATGACATATGGGACAATCAAATGGCATAGGGGAAATTTTGGACTTGGATAACTCGCTAATTGCACTTTCGGGACTGGATGATAATTTTTAAAGTATTAGAACTTACATCAGACACTTGAAACATCTTAGGAACCAATGATGCACTTCACTCTATCAGTACTATATCATGAACACAAAATCATTGATGTTTTAGTCAGGTCTCATGTTTGCTAATATTCACTTTAGAATTTTCTACAGAACAATTACTATCAAACTTGAAAGGAGTCATCTTGAACTTTTATGTTGTCCTAAATGAATTTTTAACTTTTTTCCCAATCAGAAGGATTGTTTATCCAAATTGAGTAGATCCCTTCTCTGGAAAAAAAGGAAAAGTAAATCGAGTAGCATCCATGGCAACTGAAAACATCTTGAAGTTTTTTTAATAGAAGAGGAGTCTCAAAGGACCACGAGTGTGCATTAATAATATTCGTAAACAATACAAGAACACCTTAAACAAGGACCCCCTAAAGAAAAGAAAACTATAGACCAACCCTTGCATCTTCCAAAGTGGAACCAATAACAGAAAGCAATGCCGCACTACAGTCCTTCAAATCAGATGGACCCAAATTTCAAAGCTGTCATCCCCGATGACGAACCATTTGCATCGGTGGCTCCACTATGCCATCTCCACCAGACCGGAAGAAACAACAACATGAGCTTGGATCACACTGGGTTTCCTCCCATCTAACGACGACACGTCAGGAGGAATGAACAAAGTTGACACGGCTCCACCGGGTTGCCTTTGACTTGAAAGGCAGGGTGGTGGTGGAGATCGACAAGCGACTGAGTTGCATCTTTGCTCCACGAGAAACACCCCTACTAATAAGCTCAAGGAAGAAGACTGTAGCTGCAGCTCGGCTCCAACGGGTCACCTTTCGACCAGAAAAGGAAGGGTGGTGGTGGAGACCGCAAGCGACAGAGTTGTGTCTTTGCTCCACCAAAATCACACATGTTGATAAGCTCGAGGAAGAAGACTGCAGCTCAACTAGAGACGCATCTGGCCTCCGCAGCCCATCTGCCTCTACCACAGCGGCAAACTGGGGTTGTAAAAGAAAGAACACCATCTCTTAATTTGGGGAACCCAGCGCCTTATTCATGAAGTTGCCGGTGAAGCCTCCCCCCTCCGGCTCCAACCACAAGAGTAGTCCGAGGAGAAGAGAAACCACCAGCAAACACCTAATGTTCCCCACCTCCAGTGAAGAACTCGAAATAGTCAGCATAACACCACACACCAACACGACCATTCTAGTACCATTGAAAGGATCGAGATGGACCTAGAGGGGGTGAATAGGTACAACTACAAATTTTAATTATTACCTGGCAATTTTAGGTAATAATGGGGAATATGAAATTGAGCCTAACAATTGCAAAGGTGATAAGGTGACAAGTAAGGTGGACAAGTGTAACACCCTGGTTTTCGCTCCATGTTTTTTTCCTTCGCGGGATTTGA
>CBMN010036690.1:0-12129 GCA_000582825.1 Hordeum pubiflorum
CCCCCCCCCCCCCCCCTTCCCATTTTTTTTGTACCATCCTATTATCACATTTCCTTGTGTTGACATTGATATAGTAGTCCTCCTTAACTAACATTATCGATGCTTGCCATCATTGTCCTTATAAAAGCTTCCCAGCCATCATCCCTAGCCCTGGTGGTGGCCTTGGAGCTTTGGTTCATGGGGCCACCCCTCCTGTCAGGCCCACTGCACTAATGCATTGGCTTGGAGGCCCTCCTCGGGCAGCTGCTGCAGCTGAAACAGCAGGGGCTGGCGGTTTTGCGGTGGGCATCGTGGAAGATTGGGACCCTGTGTGGCCTCTCATGGCTGGGAAGTCGGGTGTCATTGGGGAGGCCTCCTTTGGTTTACAGGAATTTTGTAGGAATTATATAGGATAGGATTCCTATGGGAAAACTCATATGACTCTCCTATTCCTCTGATATTCCTATCCTATGAACCAAAGGAGGCCTGAGATCTAAGCTGCCATGATGGATTTTCACAATAAAGTTCCGCTTTTGGCTTGAATCGGTATGCGTGCAATTACACCCTAATCTGCTGCCTTAATTCTGAATCCCTCACTGCCTGAGCTCTCACTGAATATGGAGGGAATACATACAAAACGACCCTTGCATTCCAAAGAGGCCCTTACCTGTTGCTCTAAGCTTCCTCCTGCTGCTGATACTGTGCTAACTGCAGATGTTTTGCTCCGTATGTTGTTCATATTGGAATCCCTAAAAAGAGTTAAATTTAGGAACGGAGGGAGTATATATGTATCACAGGATTGTCCTTTTTTCTCCAATGTTTTTAGCTATTGGCAGTTCTATTCATGTGGTTAACAAGAAACTGTTGTTTTGCTTGTCTTGTCCTGCCAGGTGCTTCTTCAAAGACGAAGTTATGATCAGCGATATCTAGGTTTACTTAAAACTGAAGCTTATATTGTGTTTGTTTTATTTTGGTCAGAGCATCATTTATTTTACTGGTCATTAGTCTCTTTTTAAGCTGCTGCTGTCAAATTACCACATTGATTATTTGAATTACATTTTGATGCATTAGCGAGGAACCCCTCGCAGGTTGTTTACAATGAGTGTCAGTCAACTGCATTAGGTCTTATATTTTGTCTAATCATGACTGAAGGTGCTCTTGGAGCTTTTGCTTGGGTCACTTGGGATTTGTATGTTTGCCATTGTCCCTTCTCGTATATCTTATATATTTTCAAATTTATTCAGTGTTCTCTTTTGGTTTTGTTTTTGTTTTGCCAAAGGTTGGTTATGTGTTTGGTTTCAAGGTGGAATAGTATTGCCGTTGTCCAATGTCACATGCCTGATTATTTAGCATTGGAACCCCATTTTTCATGGGATAAACAAGTGAGCAGCACTTCCTGTTTTCTGTTTGGAGTAAAGGATCCCTTCTGGTTGATGCTGTGCTGTGAAAACCTGGTTTGCAAGTTTATGTTCCTTCTTTTGGTTCAAACACGAGAATTTATGTTATCTTGTTTTTATTTGGCTTGCAGTGACTCCTTTTGTCTATAGTGAACAAATGTCAATTGCTTCTTTCATTGTAGTAATGCGACCATCAATACAATGTTCCGAATTAACTTCTGGACACATCATATTTGTTTCCATTGTGTGTTGATGAGTTCTATTCTTTACTGAATAGCTATGATGATTTTTGCCCCTTGGGGTGCTGGAGATCTTTCACCATATCCTGAGATGGCGATGTTTTTACACCTCCTAGGTTGGTTCCATTCAACTTTGCTCAGCTAGACAATTAGGCGTTAAACTAGGAGGCCTTGCTCTGCAGCAAGTTACCAGTTGCGGCTATTTGTTGCCGGGTGAAGAAAGATAGTTTTTTTGCTGAGGGCAAGGAGAGACCTGAAGGACTAGAATATCAACAAAGAATTAGCCATGGAAAGAGGTGCATGGAAGTTAGCTATCCATGTGCCAGAACCATGACTAGGTTTCCAGATCTTATGGGTTTCAACTCTAGCCCATCCCAACATATTTGGGACAGAAAGGCTTTGTTGTTGTTGTTGTTGAGCATTTTCCAACTTCGGTGATTCATGGTGTGGTAAATCTGAGCCATTCAAGCAATACTCCCAAAATTTTCCTTGATTTTGTGAACTATTCCTTGTGCGCGATGTGTTTGTTATGATACCTGTGCCTGATACTTCTTTTGTCTGATTATAGTAATTGGAGCAGTGAGTAATTGGAGCAGTGAGTATTCCAAAAACAGCTTGGTTTCACATCTCTTGTTCAAAGTTCAAACTATGCTATATTTGCAACATTACGCCCTTTGTTACTTGCATGTTCTGTTTCTTTGCTCAGCATTCCCATTTAGTTGTTCCTGCATTTTATTTTGCGCAATGGTTTTCTTCCCTTTCATACCTTTATTGTGTAAACTGTGCTACATTGCTCTTTTTCATTCACGCATATTGCTGCACTATGGCACCTCGAGCATCAGCAAAATATATTACATCTGGTCTTTGATTTCTTTGATGACACCTCAAGCATCTGCACTGCACTATGTAAGTTTTGAATCCACCCTTTTGTTTTTGGTATACATTATGTGCAACCAAATCTGCAATTCTGCAGCACTCCCCCATTTATATGTTTGCCTCTTCTGTGATTCAGCTTTGCCCTCTTTTATTAGCACCGTTGATATTTCTCTACATCTAGATCTCTGATGTAGTTAATTCTTCAGCTTTCAGCTGTTAACTTTTGAACTACAATTTCCTTCAGTGACATAATTGTTGTGAAATGTATAGGAATCAAAATGCTCACTTAGAAATCTCAATATTAGACAGATAAGCGCATTGTTATGGATGCGACATCTCTCTATTACATAGCTCAATGGCATATATATAGTACACATGACTTGGGATACAAGAAAGTAAATATAGCCTAATCAGGACTCCTAGACTAACACTAATACTCTCTAACACGTCATAATGATCACAAGCTACAAGCATATAAATTGGCTGGTTTGCCAACAACCATTTGTATATGGATTGTCGTTGCCCCCCAGCACACAATCTGGTGAGTTGTGATGATGCTCTGTTGTGAGGTAGTGATAAGCATGCTTTGGAGCAAAGCTACGCAGTTTCTTTATATGACAGCCCTTATCTACAGAGGCCTGTTCAAGTCATATATGCTCTGTGTTGGTGCTGCTGTAATTCATATGGTCATCCTACTAACCGGTGCTACGTGTTTGTTACATTTGGATGCAACTGAAGAGCATGAGTGCATATGAGCACTGAGATGGCGAGAATAGCAAGTGCCATGGCTTGAAACTGTAATTTTTGACAACTAGTGTCACTTGCTCAGCTTTATGCATGAGCCATCAATACATATAAAGTTCGCTTTTTTTTGTCGTTGAAACTTCTTGTATTTGCATGTCTTGTTTTGGCAAAGCTTATGCCTACACGCTACTCCCTAGAATTTAATGACCTGTTGATGCTATGATGCTATCTGTGAATATGTTATCACGATTATAAAAATATTTCGTTTTGTGAGAACTACAGCTGTTCCTCTTATTGCCAGTGCTGATAGTAGTATTGCAAAAATGATTATCCGTATGATGAGTCTGGATTGTTTTCTCTCCACATATAGATGTCTATTTTTGCTTAACAAAAGGATACTGCCCAGTTTTTATATGGAAATACCTGTTCGTATGGAACATTTTTATTATGCTAGATTCCCAAGAGGCATGCTGTTGAGAATCTAAATGCCAGAGTTTTCTCTACCCGCCTAGCATTATGTGTCAATGAATGTGCATTTGTATTATACGGTTTCATGTGGATTGCAGCATCGGTTGGGTTGGAACTGGACGCTTCTGCTGCTCAGCTCAGGCTGCAACACGGCTCAGCGCGCATGGGCCATTTTCGATGGCGCACATGGTGACGGAGGGCATGCTTGCTTCTTGGGTACATGGTGATGTCAATTAGGAGTAGTACTGGATTTTTAGAAGTATATATAATATAAAAGTATGAATATGAAACCATTGTAGATGTTGATATGTTTTCATATACATTTGAAGTTTGACTTAAAAAGACAAATCTAGAACTTGAATTATTTTGAAACAGAGGGAGCACTAACACCATGTACCACGTTAGCACCTTTCTTGTATGGGCCTATATATGGGGCCGTTAGCACCTTTCTTGTATGGGCCTATATATGGGGCCATCTATTTTACAGTTGCCTGAAAGCTGAAACCGTGTTGGTCTTCTTCTTCCTCTGTCCCTTGCGATCATCTTCTCCTTCCTCCTAACATCGAGCTGCCCAACAACGTCAGTTGAACCACCCACGCACGCTTTGCTGCCCTCCCAGCCAACCAAACCATCGGCCATCTCCACCTGTGCATGCATTGCGAGCCCACCACATCCCAAAAGACTAGTCTGAAGGGAGTGTGGCACTCAAAATTGTAAGGTGGTCCTAGCCTCCTCCTGCAATAAAGACTAAAGTAACCGGGAACACCCAATGGCCAGTAGCGTAACATCCACCCGCGACAGGCAGTGGCGACTTGCCCGCCCTCCCCAAGCCATTTCTGCAGCATCGGTGACCCCGCCCCCCACGGGCGGTGCCCACCCGCTAAATGCATCCTCAACCTGCACCCCCTCCAATGGAGATACTACATTGTCCCCGACTTCCGGTCGTCGCTCCTGTCATCAGGGACACCACAGCCAGCCCCGTCATGGCTCGTCTCTGCCTCGGGCTGCACCTTGCCGTCTTCTTCTCCTTCCCCGCAAGTTGCATTTTTCAAATAGCAAACCCGTATTAGTACTATTTATGAACGTGCATTTTAAAATGGAAACCTGCCTTCATGTTCAGTTAGGAATTACAAACACAAAGCTCAAGCTGGAATTATTAGAAAAGTGTGCAAGCACAGCACTGAGCATCACCTTTCAAACATCACATATACGATTTACCATTCGACGTTGCAGAACATGATCACAGGACACACTCCTTCCGTATTTTTTTTTACGGAAGACCGCTCTTTCAGGTTGACCACCAGAATCTTGCATCACGCCGCAGCAGCTCGAGACTGATGTTCAGGTAGGCTTTCCAAGTACTTATCCACGATGTCCAAACCACACATCTCCTTCACGAGCGTCATCGGCGCAGGGACGTCGAGTTGGAACGTGAGCTGCAAGCTTCCAAACTCTGTCCTCGCTGCTCGGATGGCTTCTCTCACCGCACAATGGACCGATGCTGCAAGAACCAGGGCAGGTTCCCCAGAAGCTGACAGAGGCAAAAGCAGTTTGATTACCTTAACTGATGATATTTTTTATCTGGCAAACAAGTGAAATATATTGATGTTGCTCTAGGGAAAGAGATCGCACTCCTACCTTTGGACGAGAGCACACGGTTCTTGTGGTATCTGGTGTTGAGCACCTCGGCATTGAACTTCTTTGGGATGGTGTCGACACTCGGGATCTTGTAGACCCATGTGCTGTCACTCACAACCAGTCCATCGGCGTTTGTTTCGTGTTCTTCGTTTATGAAGAAACCAATTCCTTGTATGAAGGAGTCTTCAATCTGTAAGGTGATGATAGAGATCAGATATGAATATATGATGCCATCGTGTACTACAATATAGAAAACCTCTGGCCAGGACTGCAATGTAGTGTACTCGCTTTGTTTCGAATAATATCCATTTTCACTGCAGAATGATAATAGAAGAGCATAGCTCAGTGGGAAATATCTCAAACCTGGCCCAAGTCCACTGCCGGGTTCAAACTCTTTCCAGTCATACACAAGGTCGCTCTGTAGTAAAGTAATGGGTCCTGTAAGAAGATCAATCTCTACCTGGATTTTTAGTAAAAATGAAAAGGAAATCAGATAAGTATCACAATATCATCCATTTGTAGAACATCCGGTCATTATTGAACTATGCTAGTGCGATTGACATTTGGCAGATTTTTTTGTACCTCGCTTACACCAGCTCCATAGTTCAGATAGGTATTGGATTCTTGGCCAGGTACCCAGTATGCACTCGAGGACAAATTAACATTATCCTTAACGGCCTATTTGGGAACAATAAATCATAAGACGATCAAGTGTTAGCACACATAAAGATAACAATTTCCACACATAAATATTTTACTTCCATATAGCATTAAAAACAAGAGGAAAATGAAAGAATAACCTGAGCAATCAAAGCATCCCATGAAACAGCACTGCCGGATTGCTGCTTGAGCTTCTCCATGACTGGCTTTAATCTATCAACCAGCATGTTGCAGGCCTGAAGGGTTGCTGCACAGCTAGATTCAGACGAAGTGCTGCCGGCAGTGAGCCCACCTTGGATCAAGTTCAGTGTGTCAGCCTGAAGAACACGCACCCTATCAAGAAGGAATTCACATCCATCCGGCCACAACTGTCCCAAAGCGAAAACCGTCATCTGCTGTACTTTGGTCCACAGTCCTTGCCCAATCTCAACACCCCCAACCTCGACCACGATGGAACCATCATTGAGCACGGACACCCTTCCAGGAGCTGGCCTTGGTGCCACCTTCAAGATGAGGGGCACACAAGAGATACCCCTCTTGCGCCATTTGTTGCAGTTGTTAAACTGCTTGATGGATTCGGCTCGATGCAGGTAGCTCGACGTCGTGAGCAACCTATCAAAGATAGAATGCAATGTGTAAGCAGAAGCTTCACCTGCGCTTTCTGGATAGAAGATCACAAGACTGTCATAGGTGTGGAAATTCTTCTGCCTGACACTATTAGCATCGAGTGACAGCACCGAAGCGACATGCTCGATGACAGCTTCAGCGATAAAAGATCCCTGCGTATCTCCGGGAGCACGCATTGCTGACTTGGATGTGACGTTTGTCTTACAGACCTTGATGTCGAACGAGAGAGCACCCCAGTTGTATTTCTTCAGGCCTGAGATCATATAGTCTGGCATTAGGGGGCTCATGTCTGGAGAAATCCCAGCGTTGATCAGTATGTCCAGGTGCAAGGCTGTGATTCTCCCATCAGACTTGAAACCAACAGAGTAATATGCTTTTATGGGGTGCCGACCCCCGATCATGATCATGTCAGTACTGCGATTTAGATATATCCGCACCGGACGACGTAATTTGAAGGCACAAAGTGCAGCTGCCGTTGCTACCTATAAAAGCATATATTGTTGGATCACTGAGCAGCAACAGTTGAAATAGTCGTCAATGTTTTGGCTTTCATGGAAGCTAAGTGAATGGTAAAATGAATCTCAAATGAACAACTTTATGTTAGAAGCTATCATTAGAACTCTCATCTCCCGTAAAAAAATAGCAAATATTTATATAAAAGTACTTGTTAGATCCTTTCAGTTGTACACACAGGCTTTGAAATTGTTTTGCCACTCTGTTGGACTACTGTTCAAAATCGTTTGATTCTTACTTACAGTGTGTGATCTGAATGACTTCCCACCAAAGCCTCCTCCAACCCTTCTTGTAATGACTCGCACATTTCTGAATGGAATGCCGAGGCACCTCGCTATGACACTCTGCACAACCTCTGGGTATTGTGTTGAACTGTAGACCACCATAGTGTTATCTTCATCTGGAATCGCTAGTGCTGTTTGTGTTTCCATGTAGAAGTGGTACTGAGAGGCAAGTTTCACCTGCAATCATCGAAGTTATACATATTAATGCATACCACGTAGTATTCTCATGGGTCCAGTGAACTCGCATTCTATTATGGAAAGAACCAATTATGTAACTGTGACAAAGTTGCATCACAACAACCCAAACTTTCATACATGTGTTAAGTTAGTGTCCAAATTTAAATGGTAACTATAAAAAAGATTCAAGAATCAGCTAACGATAAACACCTTACTAGATTTAAGCTAATTAAATTATAGTGACTATAAAGTTATATGCAATAAAAAGAGTTGTCCACAAGGTCAGTATCATCAATTTTGAAAGGTCTAAATATGCTTGTGCTTTATCAAATTTGATGCTATATTTCTGTATTAATATAACACAGTAGTATTCATGCTTCAGCTGAGAATAGAGGGCAGAGGCCATCGAAAATCAAATTTAAACGATTGTGTTGTTAAGTATAGAAACTTTCATTCACTTTTGAGTAAAGCAGGTGAGATGTCAGCATGAAAAGGTCTCAAGGCGTGCAGAATTAACATACTTCTGTTGAGGGTATCTTGTGATCAGCTTCTGCCATGCCCTTGGAAAATTTGCCGATTTGTTTTGGATATTTCTCACACGGAACTTCGAAATAACTGTTGTGTTGTACTGCTTGTTCTACAGTTAAGATTGGTGGGTTCAAATCTTTTGTGTCATATTCAACAACAACCTGTTTTCCTGCCAAGTTGGCGTATCTCTGAGTTTCTGCAATCTGGGCAAAGTCCACATTTTAGTGAGATCAGTACTAAAGAAATACACAATAAAAATTATTTCTATTTTTTGTGATTCTTATAGAGGAAAAGGTAGCTAATGCTTCCTTGTAATTAGAGGAAAATTTGCACTTAATTAATTAGTTTAATTTAAGAAGATTACACCCTGTGTTCAAAACTAAATATAATATTATTGTGAGAAAATGTGACAACAATATAATACAGTATTATTTTTTTGCATATCCAATTGTATTGAATTTCAATAAGCAATCTTGTTCCCAAAGAAACAGAGATATATGCAGAAAATTTCTGTAGGCGTTCAATTAACCCAACCTAATAAGGGTTTTCTTAGGGTATTTTACAAGTGAAATTTTGGATGTAAATATATAGATATCTTTTCGATGAACAACTGTGTGATATTAATGTTTTATTATTTCAATTTGTATAGACTTGCCGCTCCTTATTAAAAATTACATCTTCCTTAACATAGACAAACTTATTTTACAGAATAATAATGAAGAAAATACGACTTATAAATTGACTTTATTACACAAGAATTTATTGTTGAGTACGCATTAAAAATATGGAAAGATAAGTACCACGACACCGAGAGCTTGTCCAGCATACTCAGCAACTGGAGCACCAAATAGTGGTTCGTCCCCAAACATGAAGCTTGATACAATATTTTGACCTCCACTTGGAATATCCTTCGCCGAAACAACCGTGAGGACCTTCTCTGATGCTAAAGAAGGCTTGAATTTGATATTCTTGACATATGCAAGAGGCTGTGTGCTGTAAATAAACTCTCCGTAGAGGCAATTTTCTGGAGCAGGAATATCATCTACATATACCGCCTCCCCTGCATAACAGAAAAGAAATTATTATGAGTCTGTACCTAATCCTGAAGGAAGGATAATTTGGAGAGGAAAGAAACTTCTAGATCCCATTAAGAATTCTGTAAATCTGAGCTAACTACATACCAGAAGCTTGAAGCTCAACTGCATACTTCTTAATTGGTTCGCCAACTGGTTTATGTTCATCACTGGAAACTGTTTCTTGACGTGAAGACAATGGAAGGTTAAAGGGATCATGTGTATCTGAAGAAACAGCAGAATTGATGCTCAGAGTTTTTCCAGGCCCTATGATTCCTTTAGCAAATGGAGACAGGAAACTGAAGAGAAATCCAACAGCCACACTGACTCTGTATTCAGGATGTGATGTTCCTTCCATTGGTATAATTGTTTTTCTAAGTAACTGAACTGCTTCGAGCACAACAGATGGAGTGAGCACTTTTCCGTTTAGGTGTTGTTCAACTTTTGTTGCTCTAATTGCATGTTCTGTCCCATAGGCACCAAACGCCATGTGTAGGTTACTCAGCACAAGATCACCAGATGATTCATTTGGGGA
Organism: Hordeum pubiflorum; assembly: GCA_000582825.1. Lineage (NCBI taxonomy): Eukaryota > Viridiplantae > Streptophyta > Magnoliopsida > Poales > Poaceae > Hordeum > Hordeum pubiflorum. The sequence continues at coordinate 9,739 of CBMN010036690.1, forward strand.
GACATGGCCCAGCATAGCCGAGTTAATATATGAAACAGCATTGCCAAGAGGGCGCAGTGCCGCTCGGTAAGTTTCGAAGATCACCTTACTTTCTTTCTGCGAATCTGAAGCCCAGTGTGGAACAAATATGCTCAGGAGCAACGTACTGGGATCAACAGGAGGCTGCTCAAGAAACTCTTCCAAAGTGACCTCTAGTGTTTCTGAATAAACCTGAAGATGAACAGTTGAAGCAGCACCAAGAAGTATGGTCGCGATGTTCGAGGGAAATGGGTATTTCTGTGCTAGAACTATGTTCCTGCCAATGCTTGCCGTGTTGCGGACAAATGGTGTGGCCACCTTGCTCATGTGCTCGGCAAGTTTTCTGAAAACCACACTTCCATTTGCACATGATTCGCTTTCTTGCTCTAGTATTTCGATAGTCTTAGAAATTGGTGTAGCTGCTCCGATTTCAATGCCACTGTCTTTCTTCCAAACAGCTGAAAGTTCAGGGATGTCACCGATGTCAATATACTTGTTATATAGATCTTGATCCTTGTATCCCTTCACACCAGAACTTGTGTTCCCAACAACCACTTTAACTGTGCAGTCACTAAAAATGCCGGAGTTGAGCAAGTCGTAATATTGCTCGATACTTTTAGGATGATACCAGCCCTCCCCGGAGATCATAACATCTGAATCATCATTTAGATGAGGAAGTGAGGATTTTATCTCGGATTTCAGGAAGTCCGGGAACATGCAGACTCCGCCACCAAAAGTGTAAGCTGGCAACTTGCTAATCTCAGCGTGCTTATCGCCTTTGTTCCAGAATACATTGAGGCCCAAATCCTCCAGGTCAACATCTGAAGCAAAACTCTTGCAGACGTCAACGATCGGTCGGTAACCGGTACATCTACACATGTTGCCTGAGAATGCCCTTTCTGCTTCGGACATTGTCAACTTTGAGAACCCTTTTTGTGGCTCAGGCTTCTTGGATTTGTCAGCATTGGCGAGAGAAGTGAAAATAGACATGCACATGCCAGGAGTACAGAAGCCACACTGGGAAGCATGGAACCCAGACATCCTCTTCTGGATAGAATGGAAACCATCTTTGGTATTTCCCAGGCCTTCGGTGGTGGTGACTGAGCGGAGATTCATGTTGTAGAGCAGAGTCAGGCATGAACTTGCAGAGAATTCAGTCACTTCATCTTTTGTTGGATTGTAAGTTGCTGTAAGGACCACACAAGCTCCACATCCACCTGAAATAGAGCCCAATGATACAGTTATTCATGGGATGCTATATCCGTCTCTTCTCAGGACAAAATAAACATAGCATTGATCTGGAGGAACTTGCCGAACCGAAAGAACCATGCCTTATGTGAAAACTGAACAAATATAACCCAATTTGGTGCTACTTATTTATCCCAATTAGGTTTGGATTCTTATTCCACAATCTGAACTCCCAGGTAAACAAAAACAATGACAGCAGTGAATCATACGGATGGAAATGTATATACCATATGTTTGCATAGGAGTAAAACACACTATTTGTACATGAACTTGACAGGGGTGTTCAGTTTAGTACATCAGCTTGGAAACCGGTCAATTTCAGAAGTGAAGCCTATTGATGCATAGCAAAGCATATGTAGAAATGCTCCAGAAATCAGAAGTGCAGAGACCCTCACCGCCCTTGTCGCGCAGGACATGTGGTGCGCCTGCGGCATATGAGGCAGCCTCCTCTTGCGTCACCCTCTGGATCACCTCCGGCCATGGCTTGGGTCGGAGGGGGAGGCGGGGGTAGAGAAATGAGAGAGTGAGGGAGAGGGGACGGGATGGGACTTGGGAGACGGAAGGGGCGACGCGGTGGCTCGACGGAGATGCCGCCGGATTTGGGGAAGACGTGTGGCGGCGACAAAGCAAAACTAGGGATTTGAGGGCCGATTTGGAAAATCTGGGTACCGTATGTACTCTTTTCATAAACAATATTGCATCCACACCCGCCACATCACGCCTTATCATTCACATAACCGAATCATACCATCAACACCTCTCCCGCGTGGCTCCCCGAAGAGCTAACCCATGCAGCCTCACCATCTAGGGCCGTCGTCCCGGCATCCAAGATAAATACTCGACTGCCTTCAGGGCACCAGGCCGCCGTAACACATGCATAGACACTATCGTCGTATTGATGGAACCATCATGGTCACGACACACACCGAAGCCGCCCCACGTGCCAAGGAACCCGGACACACGTGCCAACCCGTATCTCAGTCGTTGACGTGGATCATTGGGGCCAACCAACATCGTCACTAAGACATCCTTAGAAGACGAGCCGCTGGCGTAGCGGGCCTCCATGGGCTAGGACCGGTCCAACCCTCGAAGCCCAGCACAACCTAACCCTAGACCCCCCCCCCC
>CBMN010036694.1:0-17484 GCA_000582825.1 Hordeum pubiflorum
ATCATGAATTAAGGATTCCTGCCTCCGCCACTGATCAACGTTGCAAGAACAGAAATTATGCAGTGAGCGTGAATAACACAAGAAACAAGGGAAATTTCATCAAAGCTCTCTTCATGTTCGAAACATATCAACCATTTCAACCTCTGGACAACAGCATCTCTATGCGGCAATTCATCGAACAGCTCAGATGCAGTGACATTGCCCCCGGCTACCTCGGGCTCGTCTGCTAGAGAAACCAGTGCACTAATCGAAAGGTCTCCTCACAGAAACGAAGATTCGTTGCCCTTTGCTACGTCGAGCTCTCGACAAGACGACATCCTTTTCACTGGCAGGAGTAGTTTAATCCTTCACAAGCAACGGGTTCTGTCTTGTGCTCAATTGGTGACTTACAATGGCGTTGAAGAGGGTGGACTTGCCGACGTTGGGAAGGCCGACGATGCCGGCGCGGAGGCTCATGCTAATCTTAGCGTTGCGTCCCGAAGAGTACCGCCGCGCGCAGCCGCCGCCGCCGCCGCCGACGCCCCGGCTCCGCTGCCAGCGCAGGAGCAGCGCCGAGGAGGCGCACGAGGAGGGCAACGGCAAGGGCGTCGTCGCCGGCACGGCCGGCGTCCGCGTGAACCCCACAAACGCCGAGCCGAGGGCGCGGGACATCGTCGCCATGCGCGCCCGCCGAGAAGAGCAGCCGCCGCCGGCGCAGGAGCGTACGGCGAGAGGGGCACGAGGGACTAGCGCGAGATAGAATAAAACGATAGGAGCACGTGAGCGGCACGTGAGAGTTGAAGCCATAACTTTTCGCCTCGTTTTCCCTCCTCGCCTGCGCCTCGTCTCGCCGGCGCTGCCATGCGCCGCCGCCTCCTCCTCCGCCTCAGGCCGCCGGCGCGGCGATGCTTCTGCGCGGCGCTCTCTACGACGGCCGCCGCGCCCAGTGCCTACCGCCTGCTGGCGCTCCTCCGCGGCTGCGTCGCGCCGTCGCACCTCTCGCTCGGCCTCCGCATCCACGCGCGCGCCGTCACTTCTGGCCTCCTCGCGGAGGCCGACGGGCCGGCGGCGGCCGCGCTCCAGACGCGCCTCATCGGCATGTACGTCCTGGCGCGGCGCTTCCGCGACGCCGTCGCGGTCTTCTCCTCGCTCCCGCGCGCCGCCGCCGCGTCGGCGCTCCCCTGGAACTGGCTCATCCGCGGGCTCACCATGACCGGGCACCACCGCTTCGCCGTCCTCTTCTACGTCAAGATGTGGGCCCACCCGTCCGCGCCGCGGCCGGACGGCCACACCCTCCCCTACGTCGTCAAGTCGTGCGCCGCGCTCGGCGCGCTCGCCCTCGGCCGCCTCGTGCACCGCACCGCGCGGGCGCTCGGGCTCGACCGCGACATGTACGTCGGGAGCGCGCTCATCAAGATGTATGCGGACGCCGGCCTCCTTGGCGGCGCGCGAGAGGTGTTCGACGGAATGGCCGAGCGGGACTGCGTCCTGTGGAACGTGATGATGGACGGGTACGTCAAGGGCGGCGACGTGGCCAGCGCGGTGGGGCTGTTCGGGGCCATGAGGGCGTCCCGCTGCGATCCCAACTTCGCGACCCTGGCGTGCTTTCTGTCTGTGTGCGCCACGGAGGCTGACTTGCTCTCAGGGGTGCAGCTCCACACCCTGGCGGTGAAGTATGGGTTAGAGCCAGAGGTCGCCGTGGCGAACACATTGGTGTCGATGTACGCCAAATGCCAGTGCTTGGATGATGCGTGGAGGTTGTTTGACCTGATGCCACGGGACGATCTGGTAACCTGGAACGGGATGATATCTGGGTGTGTCCAGAATGGGCTTGTCGACGATGCATTGAGATTGTTCTGTGACATGCAGAAGAGTGGTCTTCAGCCTGATTCAGTTACTCTGGCGAGCTTGTTACCAGCTTTGACCGATTTGAATGGTTTCAAGCAGGGGAAGGAGATACATGGCTACATTGTCAGGAACTGTGTGCATTTGGATGTCTTCTTGGTGAGTGCTTTGGTGGACATATATTTCAAGTGCAAGGATGTCAGGATGGCACAGAATGTCTTCGATGCTACAAAGACCATCGATGTGGTTATTGGTAGCACAATGATCTCGGGTTATGTTCTTAATGGGATGAGTGAAGCGGCAGTGAAAATGTTTCGGTACCTGCTGGAAGTGGGCATCAAACCAAATGCTATCATGGTAGCTAGCACGTTGCCAGCATGTGCTTGCATGGCTGCTATGAATCTTGGTCAGGAGCTCCATGGGTATGTTCTTAAAAATGCCCATGAAGGAAGGTGTTATGTGGAGAGTGCATTAATGGACATGTATGCGAAATGCGGTAGACTTGACCTTAGCCATTATATCTTCTCTAAGATGTCTTCTAAGGATGAGGTGACATGGAACTCGATGATTTCAAGCTTTGCACAGAATGGGGAACCTGAAGAAGCTCTTGAGCTGTTTCGTCAAATGAGTATGGAAGGTGTGAAGTACAATAATGTGACCATATCTTCCATCCTGTCAGCATGTGCAGGCTTACCAGCTATATATTATGGAAAGGAGATCCATGGTATTATAATAAAGGGTCCCATAAGAGCAGACGTGTTTGCTGAGAGTGCTCTCATAGATATGTATGGAAAATGTGGGAACTTAGAATTGGCTTTTCGTGTTTTTGAATTCATGCCTGAGAAGAATGAAGTGTCATGGAATAGTATAATCTCTGCCTATGGGGCTCATGGTCTTGTTAAAGAGTCAGTGAGTTTACTATGCCGCATGCAAGAAGAAGGATTCAGCGCAGATCATGTAACATTCCTTGCTTTGATATCTGCTTGTGCTCATGCTGGGGAGGTTCAAGAAGGACTCCGACTTTTTCAATGCATGACTGAGGAACATCACATCGCACCTCGAGTGGAACACTTAGCTTGCATGGTTGACTTATATAGCCGGGCTGGGAAGTTGGATAAAGCCATGCAATTTATTGCTGACATGCCTTTCAAGCCGGATGCTGGTATTTGGGGTGCTCTTCTCCATGCTTGCCGTGTGCATCGCAATGTTGAATTTGCAGAGATTGCTTCTCAAGAACTATTCAAGTTGGACCCTCATAATTCAGGTTATTATGTGCTCATGTCCAATATCAATGCAGTTGCTGGACGGTGGGATGGTGTGTCAAAAGTGAGAAGATTGATGAAGGATAAGAAAGTTCAGAAGATACCTGGTTACAGCTGGGTAGATGTTAATAATACCAGCCATTTATTTGTTGCAGCAGATAAAAGCCACCCTGACTCTGAAGATATTTACATGTCTTTGAAGAGCCTTCTTCTAGAATTAAAACATGAAGGTTACGTTCCCAGGCCAGACATATGTTATACCACGCAACCAGACAACACCGCCCAGGTTCAACAATGGTTTCTCTGCAGATTATTTTATTCACCATGCATTTTCATAGTTTAAACCCTTGTTCAACCATGGTGTTTCCTTGTTCTTATCACCTTCTGTAACTAAAATGATACAAAAATGAACTATTTGGACAAGGTACCACTGTATTGCTGATCCATCCATGTCAAACTTCATGAGACAGTAGGGTCATACCTAAAATTGAGGATTAGGTAATGTGTTGAGGATTCAGGATCAGTTATACTTTCATTGCTAATGAGGTGACAAGATATTACAGTTTTTCCCTATAATAACATAGTTTGCAGGTTAGTCGGAAATATCGTTCTGGTATATTGTTTTTCTCTTCTCCAACATGCACCCAAATGCGTGTCATTTTGTATTAGGAGTCGAAGAACTAAGAACCAAAGCCGAGCAAAACCCAAACATGTACAGTTAGCCTACTGCAAGCAGGGTGGCCGGTGTATGGTCGTTCTTGTATACATGAATATAACGCCTCTCTGTTACTGCGTATCTCCTGATTACAGAAAAGCCATTTTAACATGGTATAGTCATTTAGGGATTTGCTTGCTTGTTTTGTTCTGTTTCTATGTTGCTGTAGATGGCAAGGTTGGGTGATTTGGAAGACTGTTCCATGCAGTTAGTTCAATTGTCTTCTCCATTGCAATTTAGAGTATTAATATTTTTTTATCTTACCGTAGGTAATGGCAATTTGATTTTGATTTCGCCCAATGGAAGTTATCTGATCTTCTGATGGTGATAAAGGGAGAACATGTTATTATACAAATTGTTGCATAGATCACAGCAAGCTTCTAATGCAGTATGATTCAATGTTTCCATGTGAAGAAGTGGTGAGTGGACTTACATGTACATTAGCTGAACCCTAGGTGCTCAATTCACAAAGCACAAGTAGTAATGGTGTCTTTTGTTTTGTATGTTTCTTGTTTAACTTTTTTGTCATCCTTTGCAAAGATACGGTAGTTTTCAGCAAAAGCCTCTTCTCCTGTTCTCCTTTTGTTTAACTCATACACCAGTTCTAGTTCCTAACATTGTACTTCTACAGGAATTCAAATGACCATGGAATGTGTCAGGTTCATCTTGGTCGTTTATCACCTGTACTGTGCATAGCCGCTGCTTCTTTCTGATCAGCAAAGTTCATATAACCCTTTGTAGGCTCAAGCTCTCAATGCTGACATTCATCAGACTGTGTAAGTTCTGCCAGCTAACCTGTATGGCTTTTCAGTCTTGAACTTGGACAGCATTGTTTTATTTTGCGCCATAACTGTTCTAGAAGCATTGTAGACCTCGTTATGAGCCCCTTGAGATTTCTAAGTTCTTCTCCTTGAAAAGAAAATGTAAAAGGGCTATCCCACATAGATAAATCTGAAATATTGGTGTACAGATTGTTCTAAAGTTGATCACTTTGCCCAAAAGATCATATAATTCTGTTGATTCTGTTTTGAGTGCTTCTGCCCTCTGCATTTATCATTACATAAGCATAGCTGTGCAGGTTGACAGGTCTGTGAAAACAACAAGAACATGTGAGCTTCAACATTTTCACAGCAACTTGACATGTTTGATTATCTTTCCTGCAAATTTAGTCGTGGATTAAACAAGGTTATGCTGCACAACAAGGTTAACGATGAAAAGTGAGTGGCCTGTTGAGTAAGTTGATCATTTTAACTGCTCTAAAGGTAATTTTATCGTTTCTCCCTACTGCTATATGTACACCTTACGTACTCTTACAGCATCGAAATGATCACCATAGATGCCTGAATTCATGTCACAGAGCTTTGTAGTTTGCACCTAGAACAGAGAAGGACCTCTTGGTGGTATGGCTTGGACATATCCAATAGGTCTGTTCAAATCTCAACAAGAAATATTATTGCTTGATGACTTTATGATAACTTGCTGAAAATTCACATTTGCTCTTCAGATGTTTCCAAACAGAACATGGAACAGTAGTTAATTGGTTGGCCATATATTTGTTTTTTATGAGTTGTTGAGTTCATACTGCATACATGATATGAAATCAGTTGCGGAAAAATAACACAAATACATAATACATTTGACATCATCCGATGTTTGTGTCCATAGTCAGAACTTGTACAATAGTAATCTCACATGGCATGGTTAATCTCAAGGAAACTTTACATGTCATAAATCACGCTTGTTAACAACTCTTCTACGTTCCTGTAAGAGAATCTTAACTCATATTTCATCATCCAATATTTTCAGATCATTTGGAAGCTTCTCGCGCCGTATCTGTGCAAGACTCTGGGGATTTCTTGTCGCGTCCAGCATCCTATCCAAGAACTGAACGAAGCGGCGATCCTCATGAGCAACCTGTGGGTCTGAAAACCTACTGAGGTTATCTTGATCCTGCACCATTTACCAGCAAAAGGCATCGATAAATAGACGAACTCTTCAAGAGAAGCAACAGACACATGGTACTAACCATCCTCCAGAAATACCGGCGTTGTTTATTCGTTCAGAGGTATGTCATGTTAGGTTTGTTTCATGGCCACCTTCGTTCGACTCAAAAACCGAAACTGTAAATAACAAACTGAACAATCTTCCATTTATTCGTTCAAAGTTGAAACCAAGAAAACTTCCAACCGTTATACTCCCTCCGTCCGGAAATACTTTTATCCATTTCACCGACAAGTATTTCGGACGGAGGGGGTACATAGGAAACATGTTGATTTGGTGGAGAGATGCGTCCATGGGTATTCAATGAATGCTTTGCCCATGAGAGCCAAGTTGCAGGAGGAGACCCTGCATCCATCCATTCCTGGGAGAGATTTTGGGGTAAAGCAGAGGACGAACCTTGCTTGCGCTGCCCGCACCGGCTTGCTCACACGCGCTGCTGCAGAATGACGGATGGCTCGCCGGAGAAACGAGACGGCGGAGCCCCTCCCCGCGACCGAACAGCAGCGACCGGCGCTCGCCGCCTGCGAGACGGCAGATGGAACTGATCCTCCTGAGCAGCATCTTCGACGCCATGCTTTGTTCCCCTCTCCTCTAGCTCTCCCCTGCTCCAAGTACTACTTGGGTAGGAACGGAATAGAGCTGTCCAGGGTGGTATTAGTAGCAGCAGCAGCAGTACGCAAGGTATCGCATCATCTTGGCTGGTCGCGGAAGGCGTCGGTGGGTGACCTCGTTTGAACCGACTGGGTCCTACAGACCGTTGACCGGTAGTACAACGCTAGTTGAAACCTGAGTGGGCTTTTTTCTAGAAGAGTTGAAACTTGGGTGGAAGCGGAACGCGTCTGGCCTTTTCGCTGATGACTTTTGTTTCCAGTCCGCGGACAATCACGGCTCTTGGGAGAAAACGAGGGAGTAATCAACTGTTCACATCTGAGCTGTGATTATATATAACCTAAGAGCATCTATAACCAGACTCCTCGTACCTGTCTCAAACGCTCGAGCAGGCCGCCTGGTCACGAAATATCGACACAGACGGATGCCCTAAGTGGGCCTCAAACGCTCGGGCTGACTGGCACCCCTCATATCCAGCCCAAACATGGGGCGGACACGAGGCTGCGCGTTCGGGCACATCCGCCACGTCAGCCCGGCCCATCCCACAAATACCCCCGTCTGAAAACCCTAGACATCGGTCACTTCACTCTCTCCGTCTAGTCCATTTCTGATCCCTTACTCTTCGATCCGATTGCCAGTGACGGAAGCAGCTCCGGTGCAGAATCTGACGGATCCAACATCGATGTGGAGCAGGTGGCCCTCCGCATCGCGTTGAGGTCACTGCAGGAGCAAGGCGGCCCCGGCAGCGGCGGATCTTCTTACTCAGCGCTCGTCGCCCGTCGATGCAGCCCCGGCGACGTCGTTGGCCCTTCCCGCCCGGTGCGCAGCTCTGGCTGCTCCGCTCCGTTAGTTGAGGTACGCCGCCTACCTCCACCACCCTCTCTGCTCTGGAAGTGGTGCCCGACCACCGCTGGGTCCTCGTGCCTGCGTCGGGGCCGGGGCGTACGAGGACGCCTGAGTCCGAGGCGCGTGCAACCCGACGCGAGCGGCAGCGGGCGAGGGAGAGGGGGGAGGCGCTGGCCACGCGCTGTTCGCACGCGAGCGTGCCGGTTGACCCCGAGGACGCGCTCCTCGCGTCGGTCCTCCGACGCTCTCTCACGACAGCGAAGACGGATGCGCGTCGCCTCCGCCGCAAGAATGACAAGGCGTTCCGACTCGCCATCGAGTTGTCGGAGCGCGAGGCAAACAAGGAGGCAGCGGCGAAGACGAAGGCGGCCCGCCATGCCAAGGAGCAAGCCCGCCTGCTCCGCAGGCTGTCGGGTAGGAGGTGCAGCTCCGACAGCTCGGACATGACGGACGGCTCCACCTCCAGCTCTGACGACGACGCACCTCCGCACGCTGACGCCTACACAGAGGAGGGGCACAACCGCGTCGGCCGAAAGGGGAAGGGGCCGGCGAGGAAATGGCGATTTCCTCCACCCTTCCTTTATGTTTATATTTTCAGTATGTTTTATGTAGTTTGTTCGATTTGCCAATGAACTATGTCCTCTTTTTTTCGACGATGCAATGCGATCCGATGAACTACGTGTTTGATCTAGTTTACGTAGCGTTGCATGTGTTTGTATGGTTTCGAAGGACGTGGGTGTGAAAGGCAACAAATGAGGCGTGTCCGGTCAATGTTAGCGAACGCGCCCAGACGCGTCCGTGGGCGTTTGAGGGTCCAAATTTGCTGCTCTAATAATAGGACTAAGCGTGGCTTCCAAGTTTAGTCCCCAGGCTTGGTTAGCCATGGTTGGTGGCAGCCATGCATTCCTTTGTGTGCACGGCTGGGTCAGAGACGGTCCATTGCAATACTCAAGTCATAGTACTAGTGAACTGTGAAACGTGTAGAGGTTTCAGCTGGAAAGATGCCTGATGAGGGCCATACTTTTACTTGGCCTGCTGGCCTAGGCGCTTCTCTTGGAACTGGAAGATGCCCTCATAAAACTCTCATCACATGGCCAACTTACATAAACATGTGATTTGGAATCTCCAGGGTGCTTACAGAGTCAGTAACTGCACATCTGTGGAGATACTCATACATCCTGGTCTTCGAACTAGACATGGCACACAGAATTTTACCGACAGCAACGTCGGACAGTACAAAAAATAGCTTTCGCGCGGTTGCCACATTGCATTTTTTTTAATCTTCCAGCCAACTCAAAATAGATTCTCCGGTCGAAATGCGGGGGAAATGGTTGCTCTGCAACTCAATTGTAGATCTATGTGTTTGGTATCACCGATGACTTCCGATCCAAGACCTGAACCTCACCTTTGGACGCGATGACAGCATACGGCCTGCATGCAACAGATTGCAATGTCTTAGACACTGCACTATGTAACCACACACGGGTTGCTTTCTTGGTATAATACTAGGTTTTTCTTTCTTTAAACATGCTGCTTAATAACTGGATTTTACTAGTCCCTCCGATCCATATTAATTGTTTGTACTAAATCAACGACAATTAATATGGATCGAAGGGAGAGGGAGTATATAGTTTGTCTAGGTTGAGAAACTCACGTAGTGTTGCAAATTATCCCATGGTCCACAACGCCGACGATTTTCTCCAAGCCTTCCGCTACCTTTCCTGCAAGGTGACCAAGGCAAACCAGCTAAACTTCCATTGGAGAAATAGTTACTGAATTATCAATGTCGAATTTAGATACTCAAAGAGTAGCGAGCTTTCCATTTATACATACCAAGATCCTGGATGGGGGTTGTGAAGATAACATCAAGTATGTGATGGCCCTCCTTGGTAACCAGCGGGAAGTCGCCTCCCGATGGACCGGCAGTTCCAATGGATGGCCTCCTCCAAACCTTCAGGCAATCACACAATGTGTATCAGTCAAAAGTTTTTCCCTTTTTTTTTGCCGGGTCGGCATGGACAGGTTTCAGGTTCAGAAATCTAGTATAAGTAATTATCAGATTGATGGGCGGCGCGCACCTCTGCGTCGCCTAGGAACAAATCATCAATCTCTTCGGCGGTGTCAATCCAGTTTCCCTGAAATGATCTGCTCCTCTCTTAATGATCGATACACAAAACTGATCTGGTCTCTGGCAGAAGATAGAGATTGCTTACACTTTTGACCAAAACTGGAATGGAACCCTCTATGCCATTCACATATTTGTCGTTGTCAATTATAAAGGCAACCTTGTCAGCCGATTTAACAATACCCTGTGGATCCAGACCAATCCAGAGTTGCATGTAGGAAGATGAGTTAGCCATATAATTGTTATAACAAAAGTATCTGCAGTCGAATTAGCCATATAATTGTTAGCCATATAATTGTTATAACATTGTATTTATTTTTTCAGAAAATAGCGATATTTCCATCTTCATGAACTTACTAAGATGCATGCTTGTTCGACTTTTTATTAGGAAAGAAAAGGACAAGTGATGATTTAGACAGACACTAGTCAGGGAGCCTGAATGGGTTTAAGCAGTTTCTGAAGAGCTGGCCTAGCAAGTTTCTGAAGAGTTGCGCTAACCTTCTCTTGTATGAAAGAAGGCTGTCCACTCTCGATTTTCCCGCGCCCGATGACAGCAGCGAGTGTGCCCTCTTGAATTACATCAGCATCAGTGAAAGCAAAATCAATCTATACATCAGTGAGCATGGTTTCAGCCAAAATTCTCTCATTTCTTGCCTGCAAGATTTTACAATGGTGACTGACAGAAGAGAGCGTACTTGGGCGCCTTCCTCGTGGCTGCCGACCTTTATCCCTGCTTTCTCCGCCTCACTTGCACAGATCACAGACCTGGCTGATCAACCCCAACAACCGATTAGACGCAACCGATGATCAGAGCTAGCGAATGCACCAGGCATTGGAGTTGTGCAGAAGAATGTAGGTATATATATCTCATTTGGTATTTGGTAAGCAATCGGAACGCTTACGAGGGTATCCCGACGATGCCGGTCAGCGAGCCTCGCCGGAGGCGCGTGCCGAGGTACTGGACGGCGAGCCCCGACGCGGCGCCGGAGCCGAGCCCGACCACCATGCCGCTCTTCACGAACTCGTCCACCTGAAGCAATGCCACATAACACGAGATAAGTGCCTCAGCATTCAGAGGAAGCCGGCGGGCGGAAGAGTGTCTCCCTTATTACCGTGAGCTTGGCGGCGTCGAAGAGTCGGACGACGTCGGCGTCGGCGGCGGCCGCGCAGGCCACCGAACGTCGTCCCGGGAGACACCGCGCGGCGTGGCGCTGGCGCCGGCACAGGGGCGCCCGCGCGTGCGAGCTTGCCGCGATGCTTGCTCTGGCGACTGCCTCCATGGAGACGAGCGGCGAAGGCGGGGGCTGACAGGCTCTCTGCTCGAGCGTCAGCTTCGCCGGTGTAGCGTAGCGGTTTCGAGACCGCCACACAGTCTGGGTAAGCACCACCGCTTCAGAGGATAAGGGAGTGTGACACAGCGCACGAGCGACTCGACAATTCCAAGTGAAATAAGATGTGTTGGGACTCTTTTTCTTTGAACCAACATGTGTTGGGACTTGGGAACCCATGTTTTCTCTGTTCTGTTCTGCCCACTCCAAGAAATTGTGAAGTTATTGTTTTTTTTTCATAGATTTTGTTACCCTCAGTTTCAAGGGATAACAGTAAAAACGTGTCACGAGTTAATTAGGTGTTATTGAGTGAACGGGTTGCTCTAATCTCGAGCACGGTAAAAAAAAATCTATGAACGCACACGCGCACATTTTGATGGGCTGAGGATACCACAATCCCTCTAACCATCCAACCACAGGTTGGCTGGTTGGCTCGCTAGCACGTTAAATTCTGAAAAGTAGTAAAAAATGGTTAAAAAATCTGTTTTTTTTGGCTGAACATCAACAAGTTTTCCAACATCTTGCAGAATTTCTCCACTAAAAGACATATGTAGAGGCGTGTGCCAAAAAAACAACGTGTGCTCCAAAAAGTGTCTTTTCGAGTCTCGAATTTTGTTTTTTATGTACATGCCTCCATTGATGTCATTTCGAGTTGATTTTCTTTTTTTTGCAGGATTTTAGAAAATTTGTTGATGTTCATCCAACAAAAATCAGTTTTTTTTTACCATTTTTTGGAATTCATTGTTCATTTGGTTGCATTTGTGCTCGAGATTAGATTATCCATGTCCGTTACTGAGTACTACCTCCATCTCAAAATATAAGACATTTTCGTAGGCCAAACTAGCGTAAAATTAAAAGCGTCTTGCATTTTAAGACAGAGGTAGTAGATTTTTTTGTTTGCGTAATTTTTAGCAATTAATACTTGTATGTCTTCGTGTTATACTCTTAAAGTCAAGCGTGCCTTACATCTTATCCATTACTGTCACTGCCAAATGGTCGAGATCGCCAAGGAACCCTAGAAACCGCTGTCATGCGAGGGGAGGGATGAGTGAGACCTACTATGTCATCTACCTCATGCGGTAGTCTATATGTACAACTTTTACATGTTCCGGTTTATATGGGAAAGTGCTTTTAATAGGTCTAATATATGCCATCTACCAGCAGCATCTTGCTCTACATATGCTTCTATATATAACAATGAAACTACTATTCATTTCATACATTAGAAGCGCCCCGTGTGAATGGTTCAAATTATGTTCGAATAGACCACCAAAACAAAACCATGCTCGATCATGGATTTCACATCACTTGAGGTTGGCAGTGGACTTGGCCGGGCCATATATAAGGAACCGCCATATATTGGCAGGATGCGCAAGGTGCGCGTTGTAACATATACTACATGGAAATTTTAACCGGTTTATAAGTTACTCGGAATGAGTGGCCCCAGGAAAATATCTATCACAGTTTGGTCTTCAGAGACATCAAGTTTGTCGTGCTTCACTCCTTTTAGTTTCTCCGTGGCAGATGTAAGTTCCTCTCTTCAATTTCCCAGGACCGTTTTGACCTTTGGTTTACCACCCCCTCCCCCATCCCTTGGCAGGTAACTATAGGTATTCCTGCTAGTTTTGGACTTGTGTAAGCCAACACGTGCTAGTATTTTGAACAAACAAACAAACATCTCGGTGATAGTATTTTGTAAGCCAACAAGTTAATCTCGAAGAGCATGAAGGTGTATTTTTACGATGTATTTCTTAAGGAAGATGAACTAATTAAATGATGAAGATCCTAAAAATATCAAATCTTATCATTATCCGGACATCCTCTAATTACATGAGAATGGGTGATCAAGCTCGAAAATTATTGGCTTTATTTATTCTATCAAATTCTTTTTTTGTGTGTGGTGAAAGTGGACTTGGATCTATTATAATGTTCACTGGAAGTACAAAGCAGCCCACCGAACGACCACTATCACTGAGAACACACCCGTCACCCTTAGAACACGCTGACCTGGTAGACCACACTAACAACAAAAAAGCAACCGGTGTGGAATTGCCTTCAGCTTATTGAGCTGTATATAGGCAAGTACTCGGTTTGTAAAGCTAGAAACACATATTTATTGTAGATGTGGCATATGGAATACATTCATTACTTCTTATGAAGAGTAGTTTTCAGAAAAGAAGATACAAATACAATATAATATTCATCATGAAAAATCTAGTCTTCGAAATACTTGAAACTACCGAACAAATACAATCATAAGATTGTAATCATGGATGCAAAGCTCTATGCAGATGTATAAAAACTAGCTTACCTAGTCTTGATCTACAAGGCTTTTCCAACTGTTTCATCACAGCCTCCCATCCTGCATGTGTCGGGTGCATGTCATTCCAATAGAAAAATTTGTTGGGCTTGTCACACACGGTGTAAAGAAGCTTCGAGGATGACTCGCCTTGTTGTCCACAGTAACCCTTTGAATCCAAACTTTCGCTGCATGCCGATAGTTGGCGCTTGAATTGCCTAGATAGCTCTGAGCCTTTACCTACACTAATGTACATAAAAAATGTTCGTATAATGTAGTTCAAGCACACAATCAAACCCCATCTAATTAGATTAGAAACTTTTACAATAATGAGACACTTTTGGATGCATATACGTACATACCTTGAGCATGATCCATGATATTAGTGAAGGCGACGTACATGTTGGGAATCAGGATGAGATCTATGGCTATCTGGTGGATCTGATGGTGGCCATGAAGACCAAGGTGGGCTCTGGGGCTACGTTTGATGTGTCCAAATGGCTGTGGGAGGAGATGTACACCATGGTCATCCATAGGAAGGTGACCATCTATGCTACCTTTGTGATGTGTTTTCTGAACTCTGTGTGGGAGGCTCGCATGCCTGGAGAGCATCTTTCATCTCCAGATAACCTCACTGTTCACGAGGTAAAGAAGTTCTGGCGAAAGAAACATGCCGAGCCTCGCTTCCTTGCTAATGACCCCGAGGATGTCTTTGCTACTTCGAGTGATAGTGAATTCGAGCTGGAGGCTGGGGCCAAGCCCTCATGGGTCACCAAGCTCACATACAAGGTCAAGAGGACCTTTTGTATGCAGGCTCACATCCAGAAGAAGCTCTATGAAGCCTATGCCAATGAGAAGATGGATCGACGCAGACATGTGGAGATGACGAGGGCTCTCAATCTTTAGACTGATAGTGGGACAGAGAGGAGCATCACTCCGGAGGAGAAGTGGAACTTTGAGCACATCACCTGGACAGACGAGGATAACACTGCCCCTCCTGCTACCTATACCTCTGCAGCCGCCTCTGATAATGATATCATGGAGGATGATGAGGAGTCTTACGATGATGATCCAGAGGCTATCAAGGACTCAAAGGAGGACTAGCGAGCTGTGGCACGATAGCATCGCTCCTTTCCCTTTTGGTGTCTTGATGCCAAAGGGGGAGAGAGCTCTATTAGGACGGGATTTGCATGTGTGTGTTTATTTGCTTTCGTGAATTATTTGCTTTGAGTTGGTTTGAGAACTTGGTTTGTGTGGAGACTTTCGTTGTGTGCATGGTGTGAGACATGCTATCACGAGCTATCTATCCTTTTATTTATCCTTGTCTCATATGCCTATGCGTTATCACTTACTACTTTCGTTGCAACTGCTTGCTCATAGGCCAGTCATCTATCTTGCAACCTTTATCGGTCTATAAAATCTAGGGGGAGCATTGATCCTAGTTGTGAGCACTTTGCAATCCAAAAGAAAATTCAAAATAGTGCCTGCATCTAGGGGAAGCCCGTCTATATTTTTTAGACCTCTTGTGCAAATCTGTATTTTGTCATCAACCACTAGAAAATTTGTTGATGTCCATCCAAAAAAGTAGTAGTTTTTTTTACTATTTTTTGGAACTTACTGTTCATTTGGGTGCATTTGTGCTCGAGATTAGATTATCCATGTCCGTTATTGAGCACTACCTCCATCTCAAAATATAAGACATTTTCGTAGGCCAAACTAGCGTAAAAAACCGTCTTGCATTTTAAGACGGAGGTAGTAGATTTTTTTTGTTTGCGTAATTTTTAGCAATTAATACTTGCATGTCTTCGTGTTATACTCTTAAAGTCAAGCGTGCCTTACATCTTAGCCATTACTGTCACTGCCAAATGGTCGAGAACGCCAAGGAACCCTAGAAACCATTGTCATGCGAGGTGAGGGATGAGAGAGACCTACTATGTCATCTACCTCATGCGGTAGTCTATATGTACAACTTTTACATGTTCCGGTTTATATGGGAAAGTGCTTTTAATAGGTCTAATATATGCCATCTACCAGCAGCATCTTGCTCTACATATGCTTCTATATATAACAATGAAACTACTACTCATTTCATACATCAGAAGCGCCCCTTGTGAATGGTCCAAACAATGCGATCATTTAAGCCCTATGGTTCTATTACATGTTAGTTTGTTCGAATAGACCACCAAAACAAAACCATGCTCGATCATGGAATTCATATCACTTGAGGTTGGTAGTGGCTTGGCCGGACCATATATAAGGAAGCGCCATATATTGGCATGATGCGCAAGGTGTAACTGGTTTATAAGTTACTCTTACTCGGAATGAGCGGCCTCAGAAAAATATCTATCACAATATGGTTTTGGGAGACATCAAGTTTGTTGTGCTTCACTCCTTTTACTTTCTCTGCGACAGATGCAAGATTTTCTCTCCAATTTCCCTGGGCCGTTTTGACCTTCGGTTTACCCATCCCTTGGCAAGTAGTATAGGTATTGCTGCTAGTTTTGGTTATCATTTTTTTTACCTCTTCCCCTGTTCCGGACTTGTGATCTATTTTCTCGGTGCCAATTCTTACTTCCCATTGACTGATGCACTGCGGATTACAAACTTCGACCTTGTGTATCGTGACATTACGGGCGTCCCTAAACTTTGGTTCAGTCGCTGTTTCTTTGAATCCCGGGGCTTGTCGTAAAATGGCTAAATTTCGTGTTTTGACTTTTTTGAAGAAGATTTTCGAGATCTGATCCTCGTTTGTAATTTTTTTGGGATCTGATCCTTTTCCTACCATTAGGGGGTATGGCGGTAGGGTATAGCAGCCTACCGCCGAGGTCCTTGGCGGTAGGGTTGCTCGCCTTACCGCAAAATTTATCTAAGTTTCAGACACAGTGCGCGTGTGCACCTACCGGGCACCTTGGTGGTAGGGCTGCACATGCTACCGCCAGCCCCTGTGACGGTAAGGATGCGCTGCGCTGACGTGGTCAAGTTTTCTACCGTCAGAAGCCTTTGCAGTAGGCTGCTATACCCTAGTAAAATTCCGAAATTTTTGCAAACCAGGGTCAGATCTGGTCAGATCTCGAACAACTTCTGTCAAAACACGATATTTAGCCCAGTAAAATCGTCCATTCCTTGCCGGCAATGGGAGCGAGGAGGCATGCATGGACCTAGGTTGCTAGTGTGAGAAGGTGCGTGTGTGCGAGTCCTCGTGGCCAGCTATTTTGTTCAGTCCGAATGCCGATGGAATCACGAGTTCCGTCTAAGAAAACGAACTCTTGATCTTCCACTGGTTAAAAATGAATACCCTTCTTTTGACATTTATCTTTTCACATTGACATCGTTTCTTGTTGCGCTGGATTTCCTGGCTGAACGGCCATGGAAGTACTTGTGCACCGTCTAAAAATTCCATACAACACCATTTTCAAAATAGTTTCAAATCTAACCGTGCCTGGTTCAAGACAAGTGTTGACTGCTCAAGAGAAATCCATATACAGTGTCGCAAACTCGCAATACATGTCCAAGTCGGAAATTTGGTGGACTCTATTGTCAAGTCGCAACACATGCCCAAGTCACAATGATGTAATTATTCGGAATTCTACTGTAACTATATATGGACCTCATACTTAATGTAGAAGCTGCAACCCTTCAGAGGCTTTCACTTTATAAACAAACAAACATCTCGGTGCTAGTATTTAGCCAACAAGTTAATCTCAAAGAGCATAAAGGTATATAATTAAGGTGTATTTCTTAAGGAAAATCAACTAATTAATGATGAAGATCCTAAAAAAATCAAACCTTATCGTTATTCGAACATCCTCTAATTACATGAGAATGGGTGATCAAGCTAGAAAATTATGTATACAATAATTAAAGCGGCTAAGCTAGGACGTCAGGCTATCAAACACAAAGTCAAACGTGAATTACGAGTCAGGCCAATCTGCGAATCGAGCGAGCTCCCGGTGCATTTGGAGTGTTGGGTGCAACCTCTCTCTTAGGCTGACACGTGTATTGCCCTCTTAGATATGCAATTTGGAATCTTGGATAATTTATATGTAATTATATGCTATTTTATATCATTTTCTGGGACTAAACTATTAACCCAGTGCTCAGTGCCAGTTCTTGTTTTTTGCGTGTTTTTGACTTTTCAAAAAATCAATACTAAACGAAGTCCAAACACGATGAAACTTTACGGTGGTTATTTTTGGACATAAAGAGACCCTAAAAGCTTCGGGAGGAGACTAGACGAGCCATGAGCTCGCAGGCGCGGCACGCAGGCTCGTGACTCCCTTGCGAGCCCATCTGACCTAATTCCACTTTTATATATTCTCAAATACCCCAAAACCAATAGAGACACTCATAATACTTTTTTCACCGCCGCAAGCCTCTATTCCACCACGATCCCATCTGAAGGCGTTTTCCGATAATCTGCCGGAGGGGGAATCGATCACGGAGGTCGTCTATATCAACCTTGTTGCCTCCATGAT
>CBMN010036695.1:302-11873 GCA_000582825.1 Hordeum pubiflorum
GATCGTAGGGCGATTTTTTTGTTTCCTTCTATGTTTGCCAACAATTATGTTGCACATTACTTTAATATTTTCCTTTGCCCCAAAGAATTCATGTGCGCTCTCTTACCTCGGCTACAAAATACAGCTATATTCGTAGTTTAGGGTAGCTAATGGTCGAAGCTGGAATTTCTAGAAACTAGCCCACTTTCCTCTTCCTACATACTTGAGCATGTGTAGATAATTCTGATGTAAGTCATGCTGAGTACAATTGTATCCACCCTTGCTTAATAACTTGTTGCATGGGAGACCATCGACCCCCTCGACGATTTCTACCTTGACGTTGACATCATCAAGTAGTTTGGAGGTTCCAGATGGCAATCTAGTGACTTGAGAGGGTGTTGTTTGGCTCCAGGCCTCTTAGGTCGTTTGTTATACTTGATCTTTAATAAGACATAATTTACTTTTGTTGTTGCTTGTAGCCGAGTGTTGGGTCATGTGAACCCTGCTTGTAATAACTTTGTCGTGTTTTGCTTCATAGTGCCTTTGAATATACATGCTTTGAGTTCTAGAGTTTGTGTTGTGATAAATGTTGTTTCCGATACATGACATGCATGGTGTGTGTATGATTATAAAGTGCACGTTGCTTGTCGGTATTTGAATCTTGGTTGTGTACTTGCTACGGACTTTTAATACAGAGTGTCTCATGTTTTCCGAGACTTCAGAAGTTTATGATACAACGACAGGTGCTGATGCTCCAACTCAAATGCATTGCACGACACGTGCAATGGGAGCTCGTGAGTTTATCACACCACGCCAGGTGCTAACCCTCCGGTCCCGATTCATTGCGCCAGTCGTTGTATGATCGTGCCCGCTCGAATCATATAACTTAGATCTCGGGTCAGAATCTTATTTATTTATTTTCTAATAGTTGATCAATAATTAGGGTGAAGTGACTCGTTTATGTGTTAAGGATTTTATCATCCAACTCCTCTAGACTTGTGTGGGAACAATGGATACCCATTTCAGCTGATTTTAGATTCCCTATGGGATTGCCATCAATTGTTTCGGGGTCTTCCAGAGTATATGGTGTCGAGGGATCCATCTTTATGATAGTGTATCCACATGCTAATCTCGGCTTCTTGTATGGTCTAGTACAACTAGACTTGTATACCATATACATCTGGTCCTCACACATGCATTGACTGAACGAGCAGCCCCTTTGCCGATGGACGACTAACGTCGTGCTGAAAGTATACCGGGCATAACTCTGGCCGGGTCGGGCTTCAAGCCGGGTCTAACAAAGCCCGAAGCAGAAAACCTAGGCTTGGGCCGGTCAGGCCGTTGGGCCTAGTTTTCGGGCCCAAGCCCGGCCCATCAGTCAAAAAGTCCATCGGGCCTTGGGCCGGGCCTCTTTCTTAAACTGCAAATACAACAAGCCCGAGCCAGGCCATCGGGCTCAAAATCTAGGCTCAGGCTTGGCCTATGAGCAAGGTCGGGCCGGGCCGATCGGGCATTTTCGGGCCAGTTCGGGTCGGGCCGTCTGGGCCGGGCTGCCCATGACCAGGTATACCTAAAAGCAAACGAATTGCAAACAATGTGGCTTTCATCCAGCCACCCTTGTACCGTATCGGGATCATGAACTAGTAAATTCGCAACATGCTTTCTCCTTTTTTTTCACCAAGGCATAGCTTCGGTCTTGTTTGACTTTGCTAGTTGCAGGTGTGATTTTTATGTGTTTGTGTTGAAGTTGGTTGTGTGCATTCTATCTATGCAGAGCCGGGTGTGTTCCTTTATGTGTTTGTATCCCCTTGATGCTTCATTTTGAGCTAATAAAATTCACCCTTTGTCAAAAAAAACCACAAAACCAATACAAGGTGATGAGGAAATCATCTTACAAAGGAAGAGAGAGAGAGAGAGAGAGAGAGAGAGAGAGCAAAGCACATGTGCCCTAAGGGAAGCCGCCAACTCGATGTTGAGCATGAGCACAGTCGCACCTCAACAAGAAGCACTCGAGACTATCGACAAGAGTGAAACCACATCTCCTTCAAAAAGCACCGGATATCGTCACACCGCACACACAAATATATCACCGTAGGGTGCCCACCTCCCTCTTGCTCCGGACCGAGGAGCACCATCCTGCTTGCGAACAACAAGGACCAAAAAAGGTGATAAACATAGCACGTGTAAAAGGTAGGAGGCAAACGAGCCGTCCCACGTTAGAGCCGAAGAAGCTTTGAGCCAGGATCCAATCTTGCCCGATGACGCCGACGGTGCGGCCGTACCCGAGCTCCATGATGGCGCCCGCAACAATGTGAGGATGCTACGGCTGTCATCGTCGAGAGCGAAACGACGTGCTAGGTTTTTCACCCAGAGACCTAGCTTGCTAAGAGGGACCACAACTCACTCATGCCACACCAAGAATGAGCCGGTAAACGCTGGATCTATATGATGGAGAGTCGAACCACATGCATCCGGAAGGCAAGACAAGCTAATCAATTCAGGTCGATCAGCCACGAGTACTTCAGTCGATCAACGATACTATCTAGCTACTACTACTAATTAATCCAAATCCAAGACACACGGTAGGACATTCTTTGTTAGAGGGTTATCATCCAGTTTCGGTTCCCTGTCTCTCCCTCTGCACTGCTAATATAACCCTGCACGGTCACCGCAGTTCCTTCAACTTCCTCAGAGACATGCACTCATGCATGCAAGCATGCATAGGACGAGCGAGATTCTTGCATGCATGCATGCACACGCATGGTGGTGGATCGATAAGACTAAGAGCTAGGTGTGAGGGCCGGCCTCCAGCTGCTGGTCCTGCGGCGCCATCCTGTTGCGGTTGACCCAGAAGGAGCTGAGCACGCGGAGGCGGTGGAAGTAGTCGGAGACGGCCAGCAGCGACCGCGCCATCTGCCGCGCCGTCAGCACCTGGTGCAGCCGGTGCAGCGTCTGCTGCCTCAGCTTCTCCGCCTGCATATCCACGAGACAACAATCAGTACCAGATCAAGCCAGACATTATCGATGAAAATACATTACAAATTTTTATCAACATTTGACGTTCTGCCCTCGTCACGCCAGGATCAGCCAGCAGCACTTGATTAATTACAGCATGTGTACATGCGACGGCAGGTGGCCTTAATTAACAGTAAGCATATAGTAAATCATATGAATATGATGCGTGTGGTTCTGTTTATGGAATCCGTGAGAGCAGGTGAAGGGCGGCCTAAACAATGCATGCACCCACTATACCCAACAAGGAAATCAGAGGTCGGTGAACAGATTAGCTAGATCCTACTACTATCGTTTTTGTTAGACCTTGTAGGATTGTATTTTTATTTATAGTTAACAAATCACGCGTGTCGATCCTAGCTACTATACCTCAGCTGTGTCCATTTTCGGGATGGCGACAGTCGGGTGCTTTTCTAAAGTTCAGAACCTAATCCATACATGCATCTAGACCGTAATTAGTTTATATTGTGGCTACCTAGCTAGCTAGCTAGCCGCCTGCACGCTGACAAATTAATCTAAGCAAATGCAGTCTCGATCAATCGATCGATCGATCTCGATTAGGTGAACCATCCGTTGTACCCTGTCAACTAATCAGGGAATATGTATATTTGGCTCCATCGATCGATTGATCGGGTCGCAGCTCTAACAGAAACACTGAGCGACATGAAATGCAAACTAATGGAGAATGATGGATAAGTAGAAGATAGTGACTGACTGACTGACCTGTCTGACGACGCCTTCGAGGGTGGAGAGCTTGTGGACGGCGAGGCCCATCTGGCCCATGTAGTTGGAGACGTTGGGGGTGGAGCAGCAGGTGAGCGCGTCGGAGACGACGGTGTCGGAGAGGGACTGGTAGAGCGCGTCCAGGCCCTGGCTCAGCGCCTCCTCCGTCTGCACCGCCGACTGCTGCAGCCCGTACACCGCCACGATCTGCTGCTCCGTCAGCGGGTCCACGTGCGAAAGCACCATCTGCATCATCCACACCACCCCAAATTAAATCAAGAGATCGATCAACATCAACATCAACGTAACGCACGCACGCACGCACGCATGCATATCCATGGCCTGAACAGAGAACAATTCTTCAGTTTCAGTTACGGCTAGATCGAGTCCACAAGCATGGCATTTCCACAAACAGGAGGAAGGAGACGCCATTTAATACTGCCCCAGAACGCATCGCGAGCCATCGATCGTGGCCGCCGCACGCGCGGCGGAGACGGCGGGGCATGCCTGCCTGCGGCCTGCGCGGCGCAGCGGGGATCGAGGGCCGGCTGGTTAAGCTCTTCAATGCGCGCGGCGGGAGGGAATCGCCCGGCCGGCCCGGATCCATGGCAGGTGCCCTCGCCCTGCCTAGGCCGGCCCCTAGCTGCTGAAAACGAGAGGATTCCTCCAGGATCGCGTCACCCGGCGCCGAAATGCGCATGATGATGGACTACGCGCAGGCGAGTTCGCCATGCCGGCTCCCTCTCGCACGATCGACTTGAATGCCGCGCGCGAGACATGCATACATGGCACGGCTAGCTATACCTATTACCTACCTACACGACCAAGTCTCTCTGACATATGTGGAGCGTTTGGTTTTGGTGTATGCACGTCGCGATCTTGTAAAAGGACCTGCTATCTATAGGCTAAAAAAACATTTTTGCAGGAAAAACCTAGGCTCCCTATGTAAAGAAATATAAAAGCATTTAAATCAGTACTTTATGGGTAAGTGATTCCCGCAAAAAAGCATTTAAATCAGTACTTTAGGCTCCATACGGGTAAAAGAACATGAACATACACATGCACTAACTTTGTTCCAAGTAAGTGATTCCCGCAAAAAAAAGGTAGGAGTACATGATTTTCCTAAGAAGCATGTATCAAAACCTCTCTATTTTTTTCGCGCGAAAAACCTCTCTATATTTGACCACTAATTAGTAATAATATAAATACCACGCGTGTTGGAACCTTTTTAAATTAATTGTACTAATATAGGTGCTGGAAAAAACTAAAACTAATGCAAAAACAAATGTAATAATATTCTCGATTTTCATTGAGTTAACAGAATGTGAACCATTAACTACGCAAGTATACTCCAGGTATCTGACACAAATACCATGCGTATATGGCAATAAAAATTAACATAAAATTACAACTTATGGATGACATGGATGGCTTGCTAATGTGGCATGATTAAATTGATGCCAAAAGCGCAGCTTATGATTGACAAGCATATGTGATGTCGTGCTGATGTGGCAGACCGCATGCTTAGAAAATTTAGGTAGTGGATTACATGCAAACAAATGTAGCCTATGGTTTGTGATTGAAATGCATCGGTGCTGATGTGGCATTGATGCATGCTTACAAAAAAATAGGTACAGATCGGAGCTATGTTTAGTGTTTTTATCCGTACGGTTAGATTCATAACAAAAAAGTACTCCCTCTGCTTCACAATAGTATAAGAGTGTTTTTTACACTAGTCTAGTGTCAAAAACGCTATTATATTATGGGATGGAGGGAGTATCTTCAATATTTTTTATAATTAAATACTATATAATCATACAAAGATTAATAGGCCAAAATGGCTTATTTGGTCCTAAATTTAAATGGTCAGCATTGAAAGATGTAGTAATTCATGAATTCCTACTCGATAAAAGTTGAAATCCTTTGCTTTCTTTAAACTGAAATCCTTTGCCTTTTTTACCTTAAATAAAAAAGCAAAATATATGGCAATTGTCAAAAAAGCATACTACATATGGTTTCGGTGAACTATACTTTTTTTTAAGGAAGGGATCTGGTACAAACTATACATGTTCAAACTAAGCCTTTTTTATCTAGTGAACTCAAAATGAAAACTGAGGTACTATGGGAGGATCTAGCTAACTGTGGTGTCTATGTGCGTCATAGCAACCATACATCGTAGATGGTCTAGAACAAAGTAATTTTGTTCCTGAAATGTAATGATAAACATTTTTTTCAGGTGCTCAGACGGACACACACACACACACACACACACACACACACACACACTTTAAAATTGTTTTAATTTATGTTTCCCCAAAAGGCAACAAAATTCACCCCATGATGTTAGGCAAGATTGCTGCAACCGAGATCGAGAGGTGGTGACTGCGACTGACACTAGCTAGATCTAGGGCTAGGGTTAATCCGATCTGAAGAATCAAGAAACGCAACGTAGACAGAGAGGCGTACCTTGATGACCTCGGAGGGGCGGAAGCCGCCGAGCCAGAGGAAGCAGCGCTCGGCGGGGCTCCTCCAGACGCCGGAGATGAGGTGGAAGACGTCGCCCTTGATGACGGCGTCCTTGATGGCCAGCACCTCGTCGTGGTGCGCCAGGCAGCTCTCCACGTACATCTGCAGCTCCCCCTCCGGCAGGTGCTGCTGCAGCGCCGCCCGCAGCTCGTACATCAGCCGGTTGTGCTCTTCCTGCCACCGCGCGTACTCCACGTCGAACATCGCCGCCTCTGCTGGCCAATTGCTTCGAATTAGTAGCAGGCTAGCAGCGCGACGACATGCATCTGAAATTCTGGATTGCTCAAGGACGGGGATCCGGAAATGGGAGGACGAATGGTTACCTGAGCTGAGGCCGTCGATGCCGCCGAGACCTTTTCCGGCGATGCCTTGCTCAGCGAGGAGGCTGCTGCCGGGGTAGAGCACTCCCTGCACACACATACACAGATGAATGTGCATACCCAGATTGGATCGAGAATGAGGAGAGATCGTATATTTGCGGCCTTTATTTTCTTGCAGATACGTACCTGCGCTCTTGCGCTGTGGAGTTCTTGCTCGATCTGAGCCAGCCTGATCCTGCTGGACTCGAGCTGCTGGATATAAGCCTGTTGCATTGCATCGAATTAATAGAGAAATGTAACAACAATTCATCAACACTGTGCAAGATGAGGCCGCCATTGATCATAGAGACAAGAACTAGCAATAGCATATATATTTTGCTTTTTCTGCCACTTGTGTCTCTTGCCATTTGGGTGCTACAAAACTGTTGCTTGACTCACTCACCTTCTTCCTCAGCCTGCTCTTCCTTGCCGCCTCCCTGTTCTGGGCTAGCCTCCTCAGCGTCTGCATTTGATTTCGTCAATTACCAGAAATTGAGTTGCATGTCCAGCAAAACTATACAAAGAAACACTAGCATCTCTACAGCCTATGCTTGATTTTTCATAGACACATGACAATCAAGACAAGTTTAGTTGTTACTTTTGGGTCGCGTTCCCCGGTGGATAAGCCCCTCTTGTGCTCCTTCTGCAACCAGGAAAAGAGACCAATATTGTCAGTCAATTAAAACAACAATATATATGACATGGGGCAGCTGAATTAACAACAAAAAATCTAGCTAGCTAGCTTAGCAACAGACAGCCGGGTTAGTTAATTAGGTGAGGTTAACTAGTAGCTAGCCAGCTGCTCTCGCACGGTCAGACTCACCTTTGTCAGCGGCTTGACATCCTTGTTGCTGGCCCCTGCGGACTCGGCGGTGGCGAAGGCGGGTTGTTGCTGCTGGTGCTGCAGGTGGAGCTGGTGCTCCTGCTGCTGCCTCCTGCTCCCCGCCGCCAACTCCTCCATGGCCGCGGCGGCTGCCTGCTGCTGCTGCTGGTGGTGATGGTGGTCCGGCGACGACCTGCCGCTCGGCATCTTCGACCCCACGGGCGCCGGCGACAGGACTAGACCAAGCTCCCCCTGCGTGCCAATCACAACCATTCATGAGCTTGAGCAAGCAGTGCATGCATGAGATCGATGGAGCTGTGGCGTGCGTACGTACCTTTGGCGATGGCTCCACATGCATCGGCTGGGAGGGGAAGATGTTGAGCGTCTCTGCATCCATGAATAAGATGAACAAGGGAGAGGGGCAAACGAGTGAGCAACGGCCGCAGCTGATGGAACCGAGCTATAGCTAGAGGTTCATGCACATATACAGGAAGGAGCTCGCCCGCCACTGAGGTTGCTGTCGTACGTTCTCGTGCGGACGGGAACAAAATAATCATGGCAGGCGCGTACAGCGGCAGCGAGATCGCTGGCGCTGGCAGTGGCGCTCTGGCTGGCGGTACGAGCTGCTGGCTGGTCTGGCCGTCCTGGCGCGCGAGACACGAGAAAGCTGGGCTGAGCACTGGGGTACGGGGAGATACGGGTCAGGCAGGAGGGATGCGCACAGCTTAGGCATGCTCCTGTCCTGCCTGCGCCCGCGCCCGAACCGGAAGAGGGCCGGGGGAGTGGATAGGGCTCGGATCGGGTCAAACAAACGCCACAGATGCGGACGCACGCCATTGCAGGCGTAGCGGTGGTGGAGTCCGGAGGCGGAGGATCACCCCCTCTGCGTGCATGTGCCTGCGCTCCGCTGCCGCGGGCACATGCAGCATGCGGCATGCGGCAGCTCCATCGCCACGAAATGATTGAGCGGCGTCTGTTACATGTCACACTCACAGTCCGACCGCCCAAACCGCAAAGGAGGAGAGAGAGAGGGAGGATGAGAGAGGGTTTTGTTGGGTTCCATGGACGACTTTGAGAGCGAGCAAAGCAAGAATATGTGTTCTTGGAGGGATTCCAGGCCACCACATGGTGGTACTCACCGAGGGCGGCAGGCCGGGCACTGCAGATTTGCAGAGGAGATCCTGGTCAAAATGGGGGTACCTGCCTGAGAATCTGCCGCAGGCCGGCCGGCCGGCCATACGATCGTTTTCTCTCAAACCCCGGAAAAAGATGCATGCGCCTTTCTTTCTGCATGCACCACATCAGAGCTAAAGCTAGGAGCCATCTCTGTCTCTACTCTCTCTACACCCATCACATCTATATGTCCCTCTTCCTATATGTGCCAAAGTCCTTTTTTCTTTTTGATTGATGGAATATATGTAGTATGTGCCAAAGTCGACACATCAGTTTCTGAGCCTTACCTACACCCCCATTAACTACCACTCCCGATTAAACGCACAATTAATAAAGCGCCAATCAACTTTAACCGAGAACACCTGCATTTAACACCTACAAAACTGCAAAAAGAAACTGAAATTGACCCAGTTTTTTGGCAAAGATTTCGTGCATGCACTTACGGCGCTGCTCTTGCTGCGTGGAGGCGTGGCCATGGTCGAGGTACATGAACAGGGCCTGGTCCAGCTCCCCCAGATGGTCATACGCGCCTGATGCCTCCTTGCTGCTCCTGCATGCATGGTTGTGCAACACAAATTAGAATGTACTTATATATGACAGTAATAATATGGGTGGTGAAAAGAAACGGGCGATGAGCTGAAGCATGCATGCATGCACAGGGTTTGAGGAACCCCTCACACACACACACATCATCATGAAATCATACATGCTGCTGCCATAAGCTAGACTATGAATGTGTGATGCTATTATTGTGGCCTGGTCCTACTCCAACCCCTCCCCTCTGCTCTGCAGGAGTGGGAACAGAAGGGTATTGTGGAATCTTCTCTAGCCTTGCAGCACTAGTGGTAGGAGTAGTAGGAGGCATTTATTTGGCAGCCCAGGAAATATGCATGCATGGCATGGCATGGCTAGCCCCGGAATTTCTTGTGTGCAAGATATGCTCATTGAAAAATATGTAAAAGCATATGCATGGACTCTTTTTTTGTGTGTGTGTGAAATAAGCATATGCATGGACTCTGTAGGTGCATACTAGATGTACTACTACTGCATGTAGAGTGTATGTATATTTGTCACTTACTATGCACAAATAATATTTTGTCCTAATCTTTTAATTAATGACAAGTGTTCTGTTGTCATTCGGAAAACAATTGCTAATTATTAGTGTACCTAATGTCCAAAGTGGAGACTAGTGAGTTGTTAATTTCCGCAACAATTCAACTATCTGAACCGAATTAACAAGCCATGACAATTCAGCGATCCCGGCGGCTCCAATTATCAGAACACAACAATTCAACTATCTGCACCGAAATATTAGAAAGAGAGGCGCCGATTTAAAATCGAAACCTGTTTCACGCATCGTCTAGAATTTCTCCTCCCCTCGGAGTACAAGACAAAGAAATACAAAAGCGATAAAATTGTCAAAGCACTTGGATCTTGTCATATCACAACCATATACCTAATCAAAGAATCATCACTTGACTTTCCAAGTTTACATTGGCAAAGAAAGAAAGGCGGAGGCGGATGAACATGGATGAAAAATTCAGTAGAAGAAGGCAGGTTCCCTAGCCTTTCTCTACTAGCTAGTTCATGTTTATCAAGAAACAAAGATAGAAACCAATTAATACAGGCAAGATCAATTATGTATACCCGGTGCAAGAACCACACAAATCAAGCAAATTAAGGAACAGCTCAAGAAATTTCGCAAAACAAAAGAAGGAACAGTTTAAGAATCAGAGAAACATGAAAAGCATAAAATCCAATCGAATTCCCGGATCGACACGGATAGATCAAAGGCAGGCGAGAACAAACAGGGAAGCGAATTAAAAAATTCAATTGGATTGAAAGTGAATTCGGAACCGCACATGAAGCTCGCGGCGGCGGCGTGCATGGAGGAGGAGGAAGACGAGGAAGGAGGGGCATGGTGATGTTGATGGCTGCTCATCCCGAAGGTGATGTCCATCTCCAGCGGCTGTTGCTGGGTGATGATCTCCTGTTGTTGCTGCTGTCCCTGGCCTTCGCTCATCATCATCTCGAGGGAGACAGACACCGACGACGACGGAAGGAACACACACGCACGCACACACAGGGAGGGGGCTACAGCTTCCTCTCTCTCTATCTTTCTCGCTCTGTGTCTGCGTCTACGTATGTATATCTAGGCCGGGCGAGACCTAAATACGGCTGGGTTTGACTCTAGGGGGGCGGGGGCTAGCTGCCAAGGCACCACCTCTCTATCTATCTATCTCCCTAGCCATCTATCTTCTCCACACCAGCCGGCCGGGCGCCCGGCATGACCTCGGTCGATCTATCTCTCCTAGCTCGTGATGGCGCCTTGGAGCCTAGCTAGCCACTGCTTTGCCAACAAACTACTACCAGTTCTCACCCCCCCTTCGCCTCTAACTCTAATGACGCTCTTGTCTACATGTATGTATGTAGTGTCTCCTTTTGCTTGCTTGTGTGTGTGTGTGTGGGATGACCGACTGCAGGTCTATGGGTTCCAGAAGGGCTGAGAGGCCATTAATGGCGAAACAGACTTTCTGTTCGGCTCCATGCCCTCTTGCAACTAATGGCGCGCTCGCTTACAAACACCCCGCTTTTCTCCCTCTCTTCCTCTCCCTTCTTTGCTTCGCTTTAACCTCTCTGGCCTGGTCTCTCCGCGGGGAGAGGGGGCAGGTGAAGCCCAACTGCACACAATGGCGCTGCCGCTTTTAGCTTTGTTTTTTACACGTTTTTGCGCCGAAATCGTTCCGTTTCCCCCCGTTTCGGTATATCGATCTCTCCGCGTGACATGCTACTATGGTGTAGCAGGCTTTGTGGCTTTTTTCGACGACGCAGGGACTAACCCAAAATGAACACCTCTACTTTAGATATTAATTGTCAAGCTGCATATGTACCGTATATTTTCGGAATTGATTAGCACTAGTACAAAACACGCCATTGGTCCCGGTTTCAGAGGGCCTTTGGTCCCGGTTCTGGAAC
>CBMN010036701.1:0-10424 GCA_000582825.1 Hordeum pubiflorum
CCACGGCCGCCTTGGACGCCGTGTAGGCAGAGTACCCCGTCCGGAGCGACCCAACCACGGACGTCGTCACGGCCACGATCCGGCCGCCGCCGCCGCGGGGCAGCCGGTTGGCGGCCTCGCGGAGGCAGAGGAACGCGCCGCGCGTGTTCACGGCGAAGGTGCGGTCGAAGTCCGCCGTGGCGGTGTCGGCGAGCGACGGGTACTTGTCGTCGACGACGCCGGCGTTGGCAACAAGGATGTGCGGCGCGGCACAGCCAAAGGCCGACTCGGCGGCGTCGAAGAGGGACCGGACGCTGGCCTCGTCGGACACGTCGGCCCTCACGGCCACGGCCCGCGGGAGCTCCGCGGCGAGCGCGTCGGCCTCGGCCGCGCTGGACGCGTAGCCCAGGACGACACTCGCGCCCAGGGAGGAGAGGTGGGCCGCGATGGCGCGCCCGATGCCGCGTGACGCGCCGGTCACGATGGCCACACGTCCGCCGAGCGGCAGCGCCGCGGTACCCGAGCCCGATGAACCGGCAACGGCGGCGACGGTAGCGGCGGTGTCAGCGGCGCCAGCCATTGCGATATTGGTGTCTTCGATCCGGTGTCTAGCTACGGTGGATTGCATTGAAGAGTGTGGTGTCGGAATTTATATCCGACTGGATAAGCTGAAAAGATAAGCAATAGGGACGACTCACGGGCCCTCGTCGCCAGCGCCAAATGAAAACAACGGAGCATCGGCATCCTGTTCACGTGAGACTACCACTGCCCCTACCCCACAACCACACACACGTGCTTAAAAACTCAAGCCGTTCAACGGTGCACTGTAACAAAAGGGCAAGAGTAGATTCCCTATATCGGTCATGACACGTAGTATATCACGATTTCGATCGAAAAAGCCGCTCTAGCAGAATCATCATCCTCGCCATAATCTCATAACTTTTCAAGGCTGATTCAAATCGAGCCCGCGAGCCTTCATATTTGGCCGTTGGAGGAGACAATATAGTACGTCCTCCATCCATCCAAATATTGATGACATAGACATTTTAGAATGTGTGGTCTGGTCCGCCACCCTCCGCATCCCAATGCTGCCACCGTTTGGTGCCACATTCGCCGTGATTTAATCCTGCTCGCCTTCGCTGAGTCATTCTCGGACCTTGCATGTAACATCCCAAGAATTGCACTTCCCTTAGGAGTTGAGTTGTGCATCATAATCAGTTCACAAGCATTGTATTTTTATTTTATTTTTATTTGTAATGAGGATTAACCCAACCCACATGTTTTTCTTAAGTGGCAAAACGCTAAAATCTTGCCAATTGTCCAAAATGTCTTTCTCAATCCTACGATTTTGGCATGGAATTCATATATTTATATTTGAACTCACCCAAATGATCAAATGGAATGAGATGGTTTAAATTAACAAACCCTAGATAAAACGCAAATTTAATAAATTGCATAGATTTTGGTCTATTTAAAATGAGCGATTTTCACTTGGTGGAATCTCTTGAAACCCCTATATTTAGTCCTCCAATACTATTGGGAAGCTACCAAAACCATTCCAAGATTTTTGAAGCAACATATCACACTTACAATTCAACACCAAAATATTAATTTAAATGGATTTATTTCCATGAAGAAATTTATACTGATAGTTCCAGAAGTATTGAATATGTTTGTGTGGCTTGTCAACGTCCGGAGAGGCTTCACCAAAATTTACAATTTATGTGGTATTTATTTCAACAATCAAACATATTTAGAACAACAGAAAATAAATTTAAACATATAAATTAAATAAACCCATCTCTCTCACCTCGGCCCATCCCAACAGCCTAATGGGCGATGGATAGCAGCCGAACGCCCAGCGCGCAACACAGCATAACAACAGAGCAACAGCCAATCCCGATGAAACTAGGAGCCATGGGCCCGTGGGCTTCTTTTGCATATACTAGATGATACCCCGCAGGTTGTTGCAAAAATGTTTTGTAATATATTTCAGTGATATTTGGTCATAGGTAGCATGAACATTTGGACTTATAATAGGAAAGCTAAAATTGAAAATAAAAATGATTTATTGTGTTTGTTTATTGTATGGTTGTAAAATATTTATTAAATATAAATAACATAAAATAATGAAAATTATCATGCATGTTCCCATATTGAGGTAGACCTTCTTTTATCAACGGTGCATGTTGAGGTGGATATTTTCCCATGCATATTGCACGCTTAGGTGTCATAGTGATGCTAACTATTTAGATATGGAAAATAAAGGCACGCACATACACCCCTCCTAATTAATTCCAATGCAGTATAGGAAACTCACATAGACTTTCTAGAGGCGACGGATGGCACAAATGCATTGCATCATCTTGCCATCAGAAAAAAAAATTGTCAACCTCTTAGCTCATCACGCACGCAAGGGCACTGAGCGCCAGGGTTTCTACTGACCTATGGCCCAGGTGCGGAGCTGGGCCCCGGGCACTGAGGGCCAGGCCTGAGGCGTGGAAAATTTAATAGGCTATTGTATATAGATGTTTTCCCGCAGGCCTGGGGTGCATCCCAGTCAAAGGAAGGAGGCCCAAAGCCTGACGAGCTGGCTTACCGGATTATATGCGGGCATTCTTAGACAGATCAAAACGACTGCTAATCAGTTCACAGTTTGTTCCTTCATCTTCAAGGGGCGTAATTCTAATGTTGAGGCACATAGCATCGCTGAGCATATATTAGGACTTTCTTTTGGATGCCATATATGGCCCTTTAATATTTTGAACCTAAATCATATCCCAATGTATTTGGACTATGGTCAATAAATAAAGTGTGGTTAGACTAAAGACACCTGAAACCTAAACTGCTTACACGTAGACGTAGGCACAGGAGACGCTCGCTCCGTATGTAATCAATCTCCAACGCTCACGCCGCCGCCTCTACCTGCCATTTGTCTGTGCGCCATGCCACACCATCCCCTGCTCGCTGCTTGACTGCCGCACCTTGGTATACTTCCTTGATGCTTTCCCGGGTTCTCCTTATGATTTCCACTTGTATCAGCGTATAAACTGTTCCAAATTAAAATTTAACCGAAATAATGTGTGTGTCTCTGTGTAAATTTAGATCAATAACGATTATTTCACTTTATGTTTATGTTTTTTATTATGATTTTTTTTTATGCTTTCAAGGTGTGGTTGTTCAACCGTACATCAAGTTATGGGAGGCACCGACGAAGTAATCAATTGATTTGGTATTTTTGTATTCCCATATTACTATTTGTACTGCTCTGTCATGTTTCATCTATTTTCTTTTACATTGAATGTCAAGTTTAAATTGTAGATTTATTAAGAAATTGAACTTTATTTTGTATGCTTTCGCATCAATTACTTTTTAAAAATGATACGAGGTAGTTTTAAGTGCCAAAGTTTTTCCAGATTGTCGAAAAAAATGGGCCCATGGTTTCTTCATTCCTGGCTCCACCACTGCCTATGGCACTAGGGCCATGGTGGCGCAGATGATCCCGGTCCTTGCCGGCGAGAGGGGTCCATTTTTATTTTTTATTTTTAGTTTTGGTAGAGTTTGTGTCCTGCTCAGGAAGGCAAGATAGTGGTGGCTTTCTAAAGATGGATAAGGTTCTCTCCAGTTAACCCCCATTCCGGTGGTGCTTTTAGCGTCGCTGGAGAGCGCTTGGAGGTTTGTCTCTTGTGGAACATGTGGGTTCGGTCGTGATTTGTCTTTGATGGATCCCGTCTTCATTCGTCTAAGTTCGTGTGCCTATAGGTTGGATCCTTCCGATCTACGCTTTTCTTCATCGGCGACTGTTGATGTTCCGGTGCGTAGGCCCTTTGGGTCCTTAGCACGACGACATCCCGACTATCAACTACAGTAAGGTTTTCCTAGCTTCGGTGATGGAGGGGTGATGACAGCGACGCGTCTTCGGCTCGTTCCAGTGATTGTATTCCTCGCTAGATGGTCTACAAATCTGTATGTAATGTTTTACTTATGTTGTTCTTTGTACTACATCGACAGTTGGTGAATAGATTGGAAGTTTAACAGGCAAAAAGGACATACATCTATCTTCTAAAAGCATATATATCGCTCTACGCTACATAGTTCCAAGCGTTGCACAAGTAGTTTGGATGCATTGGGCTTCACAAACGAGTCCTGGACAAAGCTAAGATCAGAGGCCGCTACTATTTCACATGGACCAGTACCAGGCCCAAAGCTAAACCGAAAATCGGCAAAATCTGTCAGGACATACCATAAGGGCCCATGTCAACCAGTGGGCCGGTATCTACGAGTCGAGCGTGGACAGCGACAGGTCGAGGCTGATCCGGCTCCCCGTCGACGACGAGGACGCCGTGGACGACGAGATCAGGATGCCCTCGGCGCCACCAACCCCGGCCTGGCACAGGGTCAGCGCCAGCGACAGCGAGAGCGAGCATCCACCATTGCGTTCCCCGGCCACAGTCGTCACCGGATTCGTGAACCCGGCTTCGACAACGTTGCCCGGCGGCTCGAGTCTGCACGGATGGGCACCACCGGTGCGGCTGGCTGTGTATGCGGCGGGGCTGCTAGGAGTCGTGCCCACCTGCATGCATGACACTAATCTCATTAGATCTTCTTTACATATGTACGTAGGAACTTTGAGCTTGATATCATGCAAATGCAAAGGTAAATGCAGCACTGGTCAATCACTCTGTGCCGCCCGTTGCGCGTGTGAATCAACCGAGCACTCAGCAATTCACTGCGTGCAGCAGTAGCTGTCGGCGACAGCGGACAAAAAAATCGCCAGCATGTGCACGTTTGGTCACCTATCGAATCGATCGACCGACCCAAAGCACATGCACACGCAAACATACTCGACTTTGCAGAGAGACTACACAAACCGTGCTCTAGTGCTCCATGCGCTTTGTCCCTCTGACAATATGGAGAGAAACATTGATACACACACTTATATACTCCCTCCATTTCATAATGTAGTGCGTCCGCATTTCTTAAAATTTAAGTTTGATCATAAATTTAACCAGCGAGACCGACTGCGACGGATCGATGGTATAATTTTTTCCGCCGCAATCGGTCTCGTTGGTTAAATTTATAGTCAAACTTAAAGCTCGAAAACCGAAGACGCATTGTATTATGGAACGGAAGGAGTACTCCGTATAAGCGAGTGTAGTACATACTTACCTCAAAAGGATGGCCGTCGCAGCAGCTGGCGGCACGGGGAGGAGGATGTCCAGCAGCCACCAGGAACCCGAAGAACTTGAGCCGGGAGACGGCGAGCTCGCCATCGCCATCGCCGCCTCCGTGCAATCTTGCCGTAGCTGTAGGCATACACGGTTCTCGACTCTGCCGCTGCATCTGCTTTATTCCCAACGGCTTCAAACCGCGGGGCTCCACCATGGCCGCGGATTGCCGTACGGCCGGCGCCTGCATCATATTCATACGCACATAGTAGTTGCCGCCTGCTGCCGGTGCGTGGCTCGACGACGACGGCATGTCCCCACCCTCGCATATTCCTCCTCCTCCTCGCACTCTCAGCAGGCTCGTGGGGCTCGCGCTCGCCTCTTGCCTTGTCTCCGCAGATTCCCTTGCCCTCCTGTTAATCATTTGGAGTGAACTAAGTTTCTTGCATACACTGATGATCATTGAGCTCTACAAAAGCCCGCACATTAATTATTTGATCAGTGTTAAGTAAATATCTTGTGCTTGTTTAATCATTTGGAGTATGTTTGTTGCGGGGTTGTGTTGTAAGGTTATTCGTAAGGGCTTCATTAATTTAAAGCCGGGCGATAACCTTTTCTCTAAACACACACACACACACACACACACACACACATATATATACATATATATATATATATATATGCTTGTGTAAAATAAATAAATTCCACATATACATGAGCGTACTGTAACAATTGTATAGGTGCACCATGTTGCTAAGTATGATCTAGCTTCACTCGATGCAAAGGCCGAGGGTCAGTTCTTTTTCCTTTTATCGAAACCTACTACGTATCTAGCTTGGAATATACCGATCGATGTTGCACCTCAAGATTCGAAGAGAGAGAAAGAGGTGAATGCAAAAAGGGAGTTGCGGTCCGGATCGTCTTCATGCATCATTCTTGCTAATGACTCATAAGCCTAGCTAGCTAGTGCCACGCAGAGAAAATAAGCAGACAGATTGCATAACAACCGGGTGAGAATGGAAAAGGCAGTGACCTTTTCAGTTGCGGGTGGAGCGGCAGCGGCGGCGACTCCTTTCTAGGCTTTGGCGAGTCGTAGCCGGGGACATGGCACTCCTCATCATCATCAGTGCAGACTTCCATGCCTCCTCCTGTTGAGCGTGTGTGCTCCTTCTGGCCCGGCTGTTGCACTCCTTGCCGCATCCCTGCTCGATCCACCACAACGTTGGCAAACAGGAATTACTCAAGTGTGGAGCAGAGTAGCTGCATGCATAGGTGTGCACCTTTTTTTGTTGTTATTATCGTGACAAAGCATGCATGCACCGGTACGAATCGATGGCTGTGTTGTTGTGGCGGAGAAGTGTAGATGCATTCATGCATGCATGCCACCCATGCACATGTACACACAGACTAATCTGCCTGCGTCATCATAGTGTATACTACACAAAGACTGCATTTAACGACTATGTCAAGTTCGAAAAGCATGTCGCTTTGTTGCTAGTTCTGATGGCTAATTAGCTGGACGTACAGCAATGGTGCTCGATTAGCTATTATCGGATGCTATACCCGGCAATCGATGGTCCACGTGGAGATTTTTTATTTAATTAATTATGCTTGCTTTAGTAGTTTACTTTATGATGTTTTGGAAAATATACAACGTTGGAAATATTTCCTATAGGGAATATGTGCAACTGTGTATAATTGTGCATATAAGTGTACCTTGCATTCCAAGATCATTCCTCATGTTCCTGTACATCTGCTTCAAGCAAACAAACAGCATTAATCATCAGTACGGGACCAAACTCCATCCAGCAAAAGGAAAGGAACAACCGATCGAAGAAGAACAGTAGAACACACACTCCATTCACATGCACGTCAAGCTCATGCATGCGTACACAAGATCTAGATTATGTGTAATAAGCAAGCCTAGTAGATTAACAGACCTGTAGATGGCTCTTGACGTGCGAAATGGTGAGCCCTCCCACCCCCATGAGCTGCAGCACCCGCTTCGGCGTCGCCTCTGCGATGCATGCACACACACCACGCGCGCGTTAGACCGGTGCCATTGCCACCCCCATGATCAGATCGATGCGTGACGATGGAGGACGTACTGTCGTGGCCTCCGAGGCTGTGAATGGCGTGGACGAAGCAGCGGTGCAGGGCGCTCGTCCACCGGAGGCGCGGCACCTTGGACCGGTTGTACTGCCTCACCCCGCCGGCGCCGGCGCCGCCGCAGTTCCCCTCCCTGCTGGCTGTTCTAGGCGCCATGGTCATCGATCTGGCTAGCTAGATTGGAGCTTAGATTGTCTCAGCGGAAACACCAGCCGACACCAGCTTATATACCACTCCAACTACCACCTCAGCCCCCATCACAGGTAGCTAAGCCACCCAACCAAGGAGAGGAGGTGTAGAGCTGAGTACGGAGTAGCGTTCAATGCTGCTGCGTAGGAGAGCAGAGAGAGAACAGGAAGAGACAAAAGGTTGGGGACAAAGGAGGGGTTTCAGATGGGGCGCAGGGCATATGCCTGCCTGCTGGCCGCTGCCATGCATGCCATTGCCATGGGGAGGGGATAATTATGAGATGCGGGCAGCGCTGTTGACCCGAGCGAGGGAGAAGAAGACAGACAGGGATGAGCAGGCATGCCAAGCTTGTTTTCCGCCTGCGCTGTGTTCCCGCTGACACGCACCTGGCTGGCTTGTCTTCCCTCCCTCGGTCCCTCCCTCCTCTTCTTGCATGCTCTGCTCGCTTGATACAGTACTTACCTGTGGACATGGGCAGCTTGTACATATTCATTCTGCTCCAAAATATCGACCCCTCCACATATGTACATTCTCTTTTAATCGACTGGCAAACACCAAAATAGTTGGTTGAGCAAATTAGGAAAGCCATCACGATAAAATATTTACCCAAATGATATGTGTCACACGTCAGTTGCGTGGCACTTCGGCCTGGCGTTGTTTATGACCGTTTCAGTCAAGGAAGGATGGCAATTTTCAATGACACGTGGCAAGTTTCTGTCAAAAAACAAAAACGAAGCGCAAAAGTTGCCACCCTTTCGTAACTAAACTTGTCGTCGAAAACTTTCGAAGTTGACATGTGCTCGTACCTGACGTTCGATACTTATCAGGTCCAAAGTTATATTGGTGTTCCTAATAGTTTGCTTTTGATATCAACGCTCCGGTCTTAAAATATTTGAAGTGTTAAATCCTAAGTTTAGGTTTGACAAAGTCTATAGAAAAATATACTAACATCTCCAATACCAAATTAGTTTCATTATTATTAAGTATGTTTTCACTCCATATATTTGATGTTGTGGGTATTTGTATTTTCCTCTATAAGCTTGATCAAACTTAAGAAAATTTGACTTAGAAAGAACTAAAACTCCAAATATTTTGGAAGTTGTGCGCTTTTAAGAGACGATGAGCGTTAAACCACAAGTCTAGTTCACGGTGGGCCAGAGGTGTGACCACCTCACTAGACACCTTTCAAATGGCTAGTTACAAAAAACACCTTTACTCAAAAATATGGTTGTATGCCAAGTTATCAACGATTCTACTTGAGAGGTTTAACAGATTTTAGCCGACCCCTGAAAAATGATGCTACTACTCAGTCAGCTAACCATTTCATTTAAAAATTCGCCTCTGTTATCAACACACTTGGTAGTTTGGTAGTACTCCCTCCGTTTGTTTTCATAAGACGCTTTAGACAACTTGCTTTGTACTGTTTTGGGTAGAGTCTGAATGTCTAAAATGTTTTATAAAAATGAACAGGGGTAGTACAACCGAGGAACACCAGGAGAAGTTGGAATGGATATGCATTGAGCTTGCTGAAAAACAGAAGTGGTGTGGGTGGTTATAGCTAGGTTATGCAGATGCGAA
Source organism: Hordeum pubiflorum (assembly GCA_000582825.1). NCBI lineage: Eukaryota > Viridiplantae > Streptophyta > Magnoliopsida > Poales > Poaceae > Hordeum > Hordeum pubiflorum. The sequence goes on from CBMN010036701.1 coordinate 9,024, forward strand.
ACGATGCGTCCAATCGGAACAGCCTAGAAAAGGCCAATCTTGTCACCGAGACCATGACCCATGTGTACGAGATTGAGTTGTGTGTGCACTGAATGACTGAAGTAGTGCATATATATATGCATGTTTGTGACTAGCTGGGCTAACTGCAGAATTTTAGCCCAGGTAGAATAAAGGTGGATGCACGTACGGTTGATTAGTCATAAAAAAAGGTGAAAGGTATGGTAGTAGCTAGGAGCATGTACATGCAGTGTCTGGGACTAGAAGAATTTGAGCTCTGAATTTGGACTAAAAATTTAGTATAGTACCAATCAATTGCAAGAAAAGCTAGTCAACTTTTTTCTTCTCCTTTTCCAGTCTTGGGAAAACCGAAAGCTTATAGCTATGACACAAAGCTAGCGATTCTGTCACTGAAAGGGGAATGGATAATTTGCACTATCATCAGCCAGTATATCAACAAGAACATGATGGAGATCAGGTAGCATCATCACCACTAGAATAACTTTTTATCGCGGGGAGATTATATGTGCAATTAGCTCTGGTGTAGAAGGAGAAAAGAAAAGACACAGTCATCTCTTCAAATATGTAATATGACGTGCATTGAGTTCGTTTTCCTCGAGAGCTCTGACTGGATCTCTCCTATAGTCCTACAGTCCTAGTACCATTCGAAGCGGCCGTGGCATTTCCATGGAAAGTTTCTAAAGGAATTCAAACACTATATGCTCATCTGTACGTGCAGTCGACAAGGAACAAACTGAATAGAAGAACCATGGAAAGCGTACAACTTTTGAGATCTTTGAAAGGAAGGAGAAGGAGGGAGCTTCAGCAGGTGATGGACACCATCTACACAAAGAGAGGTAATGGAGGGAACAGGAGGCAGTACAGGAGACAGCGGCGGCATCATTGCATGCAGGGCAAAGCAAGCGGATCATACGGCTCATCATGGCCTCGCACCCTACACCCACTGATCCTCTATGCCCTTGCCAGCACCCACCGTCGATCACTAGCTACGTACGTGCCGGACCGACCATGAAAAAGCTTTGCATCCATCACTCTATCCAAGAAAGTTAGGGCATCTCGAACATGACCCTTGAGAGCATCTGCACCCAGACTGAACAAATCAACGGTCCCTTGTATATCGCTCCATACATCCACATATCTTATATTTGGATTCTCAAATCCATGTAAAATCATGCATGTCGATCACGAAAACATAATCATTATCACACGTAAATAACAAATGTTGGTACCAAACATAAATATTGCTTACATAAAATTTATTTGAAGTGCACAATCAATCATCTGCTTTTTGGTTTCCACTGTGGGTCCACATATGCTCCATGAGATCATTTAGTAGTTGTGCGAACACCTGATGATTTCGAAGATTCTGATGCATCTGCAGAA
>CBMN010036709.1:0-14713 GCA_000582825.1 Hordeum pubiflorum
CTTGTGTCGAATCAATAAATTAGGATGAAATACTACCTGTGAAGACTGTTGCGATCCCCTACACTTGTGGGTTATCAGATGTGAGTTTTGGAATCATCCCCAACAAGGTTGTTTCTCCATGGCCGAGCGCACCCAATGGTTGCTACCTTCTCTCTAGTAAAGATAGGCTTATGTCCCTATCATTGACATAAGCTTTGGAATCACCTTCTGTATCCGTAGCATCGACATGAGTTTTCAAACCATGATCTTGAGAGCGAATTTTTTCTTCACAAAGCGCAAGATTTTTTTTAGCCGACACTTGAAGAACTAAATCATCCTCGTCTGAGTTCACACATCAACATCATGTCACCTTCATCTCCTAACTGGGTCATGAGCGCCTTCTCCTTTGGGGGATTCTTACACCCTAACTTGAGTGTCCGAGCAGATTAAAGTTGTGGCAACGGATCTTACTCTTGTCAAACTTTTTTTCTTTGGCTTATTCGACTGCTCGTCGGTGTCCTTTGCGTGACGATACTTTCAGTCGCTACCGGACGCCTTGTCGAAATTGTTCTCCATGGAAACAATCACCTACCATTGAGCACGCGTAAGCATCACGTACTCATCCTGCTTTGCGTCACCGTAACTCAATTTCATCCGATCGTCATGTGCCTTGAAGCGACCAACCAAGTCATCATGAGAGTCTTTAGATCAACGCATTGCTCGATCGCTGACACAATTGGTATGCAGCGTGATGAGCGGCACGTAGGAAACGTCAGACCACGGAGAAGCCCTGCAAGTTCTCCCTGAGACAGCGAATCATGTTTATCATCATGGCAACCCTCGCGGCGAAGGCGTCCACCGTATCATCTTCCTTCTCATTCTCAGATTCTCGTAATTTTTCAGCAAAGTTTGCAAGTTCGCCTCACGCACATGCGAGTGCCCTAGATGCAATGTCTTAAGCGTATACCACGCCTCCTTCGCTGACTTCTTCGAGATTAGATGTTGTTGCACGTCCATCGGCATCACCGAACAGATGGTCATGATAGCCTGGTGATCCTTCCAATACAAAGCATCACTCTTCAGGTACTCGTCACCGCCGGGGTCGATGGCTTCCCAAATCTCATTGGCCACGAGTTTCCACTGGTCGCCCACACCACGAAGTTCCCATGGTCAAATCATGGATACTCCGATCTCACCGGAGCATCGATTACTTTAGCCGCACCGGAGTATTTCGTTAGCTGCGTGTTCTTCTTATCGTCCGACATGACCTTCCGTTACTAGAAGATGAACTTTTCTCTAGATACCAATTGTTGGTCCAGTGCCGAGGCCAAATACTTCCGGCAACGACGATATGACCGATGACGAGCGACGACAAAGCAATTCTGACTCCCGGACCCGCTCCTTGCCGATGCACTAGGCCGGGATACTTTACGACGAGATGCACTGTGCATAGCTAGCTTAATTTTCTCGGGTCACGTCCCTGCACAACGCTAGCTAGCTCGATCTACCTGATCAATTCTTGTCGCCGGCCCGAAAACAACGCCGAATATAAGCACACGAAATCGCTAGTTTGATAGCCACAAGAAGGTGTCTATTTACTCTATTGATTCACGGGTTGAGTTTACAAGCCTAGGTATACATGCATCTATACCACTATATAGTGTACGAATAACTTTGAATAACAACCGTCGGATGAAGCCATTCCAACGCTAGAGAAGCGGCAAATCCGAGTGTTCCTGACCGTTGGATCTTCTCATTACTTCACCAGATTCTGCCACGTGTACTATCTAGAAGATTATATGGTTGAGCTTAAGCCATATGGACATTTTGCACAAAACTTAAGGCACACTTCTACTTTATTCCAGACTCTTCCATACTCAGTCTGTCCTAAATTCTTTTTATATCCATATTATCATTCATTTTTACTTTGTATTCAAGGCTAGGTACCTTCATAAATCATATTTATCTTTGCGGATAGTACATTAATTTTGAGATAGCTGAAAAAGACACCTACACAAAACACGATCGATATATTTTACGTGATTTGTGCATCTTATACTTCATGCATATGCCTCACAATTCCACTAGCCCGTTATATTTAATACAATAATAGTATGTCTATCTTTGGTTGTAATTTGACTATATGCACGTATAACTTACTAGTATATAAAGCATAGAGATAGCTTACAATAACCGACTCGGTTAAGTGCACATACATATATACGAACATGTACACATACTGTGCACACACCAGATAACAGGGGATCATGTTTAATTCCAACATCCATTTCAAAACGTAGGTCACATTTGTAAGACTCACCGGAAGTAATTCTTAATTTCATAAATTTCTTATGTATTTATAATAAACTTTTTTGCTTTGTCATTACTTATTTTTGGTACTAAATTTATTTTGAATTTGATGCATCATTAACAAGTTGGATTCTATTTTTCAAATATAGCAGTAGACTTAAAATATCGTGCTCGTGAATATTAACATGCATATTTTTCTGGTATTTCTAGTATGATTCGTTATAAATATAATATATTATTCTAAACCGGAACCTTTATGTGAATTCTATATTTAACAGAAAATTTGTTACGACAAAATTAATTATAAATCCAAGTAATTAACTACAAACGTAACATTACTCAAAAATAAATTTATGTCCACTAATGTAGTCAAGTGCATTTATATGTGTATTATTATGCATAGTTTATGAAACATCTTGAAACACTTGATAAAGTGTTTTAGAGTATGGATAAAAAGATAATCTGGTAGATGATTCAAGAGTATAATTGTGTACCACTAATTTAGTTATAACCGATCTCTGAATCCTGAATTGTATGAGATGTCGCTATCATGCCTGGACTCAGGTGGATCTGGCTCATTGGTTTTTTGACCGGAGACGAGTTTTATGGTGGCTCTGTCCTGGTTATGGTGTGTTGGCTTCATGGGAGGTGTGCAGGGTAGGGAGGTGCGGTGCGTGAGGGTGTTGGCTGATGTTTCAGGCGAAAGCTTGCTGGGCTCTTGTCGGACGATGACGTCGACGTCCGTGGACGTTCGTGCACCTTCTTGGAGGCATCGCTGTGGAGTCCATCCCCTCACACCCTCAGATCTAGTTCTTCAGGTAAAAGCCTAAGGCTGGGTCGGGTCGAGCGACTATATCGGCGTCATCACTTCCCCCTTTGGGTCGTCATCTTGAAGACCTAGGGATCCCGTTCATGCTCTCCATGTGTGAGACGCTCATGACATTGCCATCAGCAGGTACCCGGCATGTAGTTTGGTGGTGTTCGCCTAGTTTGGCGATGATGACGATGGTTGTTGCTGCAGGGTCGCGATAGGGCTTCGGTTGTCGGCTTTTTCTCACTGTGCTCGACAGGTTTCTTCTTGGTCTCGCCATGTCGTCGCGAAGTCGGAGCTGCCCTGGAGGTGCCTAGGTGGTGACAATGGCAAGTGGTTGGTTGTCTTCGAGAAGGTGTTTGTTGGTGCCAGCTCGGCACATTTCGTATGTGTTTGGGTTGTATTTTTTGTTGGAGTTGTTGAAAGTGCAACCTTTGCCCTTAAGTATATTTTGATGTTGGTAACAATTAAAATATAGGGGACTAATCATGTTTGCTAAGTGTATCATAAGTGTTAGTCCCCGTGAAATCTTCGTGTGTCCGTTTGTTCTTGAGTATAGGGATTGCACTTTACTAAGAGGGGGTCGATGGAGCCTCACAAAAAGATGAGCTTGTGATCTCGGTTTCCAACATATCTCACACACACATATTCCATTCTTATCAAACACGAAAACATTTTCATTGGGCCTATATCTCAAGTTGGCATATCCCATATAGGCATTAAGACATCCAAACCAGTCCCACACTTCACTGACACACTAGATGTCCGGTGGATCATCACTCTGCACCGTATGCCTGGTACATAACGGAAATCCGGTCAAGAGGCACCAGTACCAAAACACTCAATATTAACGGATCTCTAGTACAGACCGGATGTCTTGTCGTCCATACACCGAGCTAGAACTCCACATGCTGGGACGGATTCTGGTAAGCATCTATCGGATGTCTGGTGGCTACTCATGCCACCGGATGTCCGGTACCTCCCTGTCCAATGAGCATGCAATGCAATGGGGGTCGTACTTCTTGTAAGTGCTGGATGTATGGCAGCTACACGAGCCACCGGATGTCCGGTACCCCCTGCTCTTTTTACACTGTTTCTTCTTATGTCTGTACACCCTATAGCCACCGGATGTCCGATACTTACAGGCAGTTTACACTCCAACAGCCATACCTTGGCCCCTCCAACGGTAACCAATTTTCCTTCAAGGAAGTGAACATCGAGATACATCCTTGTCTCCGTAGTTTCGGTTATCCCTAATCCCCACTCTCTACCTGTGGTTATTTGTCTTTACTTATATCATTTTGTGGTTACTTGCATCTCTACTCATTGTTGTTGATGGTGATGGTGTTTTATGTTGAACTACTACTAGCACTAGAATTATCTCTACAATTGTTAGGCTCACTTCCATATTCCGCATAATTGCCTATAATTAATTGCTAAGTACTCCCACCGTCCGGAAATACTTGTCCTAGAAATGAATAAAATGAATGTATCTATAACTAATATAAGTCTAGATACATCCATTTATAGGACAAGTATTTCCGGCTAACCTTTAAACACAAAGATGCTTGACCGCGTGGGACTACAAATATAGAAAATGGTGGCAAGATGCATGATGATTATTGTAGGGTAAAAAAAAACAAAGCCTGAAAATTTCATGTTCATTGTACGTACCTCTTGCTTGGCAAACAAGAAGAGCAAATTAAGGCATATACTAGGTGCATAGAATCTGCTGATAGTTATCTAATAAAGGATGGTTAAAAGGTTGGTGTGAAGGACTTATTTGACATTCCCAAAACATTCATTTCCTCTATAATTTAGTTATTCTTTCCATCAAAATGTAACATTTCAAAACCATGAAGGCATTCCACAGAAACTATGGGGGGTTTGCGCATTAGCATAGTCGCACGGATTCAAAACCACCCCCAGAAAAACTTTCAAGTTACATCCAGAAAACAACAGATTCACAGAGAAACTATAGTACAATGCTATCTCTCTTTTTCTGCAACTCTCGCTATGTTTGACAACTCCCGCCAGTAAGAGCTCACGACTACTCTCAAAGGAACCAAACCGCGACAACTTTTTCACTTGCTTCTTTTTGTTCCCTATCTTGTAGAGGATGAGCAGGACGCCACTGAGACGCTCATGTCGAACTGACCTCAGGAGCTAACCACAGTTTCACCTTTTTGTCGTCCCCACAACTCGCTAACACAAAAGCAGGAGCACCACCTGAGAAAATCAACAAAGTGATTTAGACATCGTAAACAGATATCCTGGCTTGAACTGTTCCAGCAGAAAACCACATCAAATAGTTTACAGATGGTGACATGGCTGGATGAGTGAGCACGACACATGAAGTGCATCACCTATCAGATCATATATCAGTAGTGTTGCAGTGACCCCAAGGGCTGGCAAACTAAGCAGATCCAAGTATTCATTTGCCACCGTATTGACACTAGTAACCTAAGCAGGTTCCTAAAAGCCCTAGTGCAAGATCTAGCACACAACAGAGATGGAGATAACAAAGAAATGGAGATAAAATGTTACCATTTGGAATAGTCCGTGGAGCCCACGCAATGCCAGAAATAGCACCTGAGTATGTACATAAAACACGTCAGCCCATACATTTTTCTTTTAGAGCAGGAGAACCTAAAGAAGCTTCACCCTGGAACATATGAATATTACACACCTTCATGAGCCTTCTCAGCTGTATCCAAAACAGCACCAGTTTCTGAACATAACCATTGCAATGTCGATCCGCTTGTCACAGCCAGAACTTTACCATCTGGGGAGATGCCCATGTGTTCATACAGGCAAGTAGCGCCTTTTGAATCATGCAGAGGGACTGGCAAAACTCTCAAGGTTTTGGGATCCTCATCAAGGTGATACCTTACTGCAGAAGCAACAGAAACCATCAACCCTTAAGAAAGACTTGTACATACCAATATCTGACAAACAACAGGGTTACAGTTGACAAATGCCATGACCTCAAAAGAGACTATATAATCATGCAAATGTGACAACTTTGGCCATGTCCACTACATATCAATAGCCTAAACTGCTTAACTAATTGATTAACATTTTCTGTAATGAAGTGCTTATCAACCTTGGTGAAGAAAGGCAAAAAATAAAAAGGTTTTCTTGCATTATCCTCTTGATGCAGACCGAGCAATCCCAAAAAGGATGAGAGAATATTGGATATACATATAAAAATACAAGAGAAGTTGACATGGCTTTATGGCAACTTCCAGTAACCAGGGTTAACATATTAAAAATCAACAAGCACAACTGTTGGTAAATATAGAACATACCATTGATATTCCATACTCGGATGGTACCATCTTTCGACGCAGTAATAATCTTCTCAGAATCCGGAGTGAAACACAAACTAGTAACAGCACTCTGAATTCAAAACTTGTCAGTCTCGGCTCACAGGAATAGTTTGAAACTTGTGTAATAAAATGTAAGCAAGGAGGAATTTGACCTTGTGACCCTTGAGCTGCATAACCCTGTTAACCTCCTTCACTGAACTATCCTTCGAATAAACAATCTCCCACACCTAAAGAACATGTCAATATTATCATAACTGCAAGACAGTTAGTGAGCAAAATAGTGAGTTTTATTACAATGAGCACTACCAACCTTGACATCCGCAGTGAAAGCTGCAGCAGCTATGAAGCGTCCATTTGGGGATATGTCAGCCATATTGTTTTTTAACTGATTAGTGTCAACTGTTCCCAATTCTTTGCCACTCTTTCCATGCCATATTTTGATATCAGTTGCTGAAAACAATTTTCAAAGAAAATTGTCAATATAAAATAAAACTTGTAACCTGGAACTAAGTCCAGAATATCACACGACTACATTTTCTGAATTTGTGATATGTCTGCGTACTCCTAGTGCACATGCGTTGCACAGAAAAAATGCATGTTGGCTCACAAATAATAGGCACACAACTTCAGGCTCATGGATTAAGAAAGAAAAGCAAAGGTGATTTATTCCATAACTACCCCTAAACAGTCGCATGCCATAACTGCCCAATTCCTCAACTGAAGCATGCTGAGCCTCCTCGTTTCCCATGCTACCCAATAGCAAAAATAAGTGTGTCTTTAATTCGCCAGCTAACAGATTGGGAAGAGAGGCACCGTGGATAATAAGTGTGTCCTTCCTTCAGGGGGAAAAAAACCGGTGTCGCTCATTATTTGGAGCCGAAAGTGGTAGTTAAGACCAGACCATAGCGACACCTAAAATAGGAAAAGCCAAACCAGCGCCTGGTCTGCTCCGGTTTGTATAGTGGACCGTTTTGGGAGGAAACAAGGGAAAATCCTAGAAATATCCAGCACTGTATCAAACAGAGAACCTCAACCCACAGCATCACGTGCACGCAGAAAGCACAGCACCAGTGTGACTATCAATTCATTCTAATGATATTGCAAGCAAGCAATAACATATTAGGTCTTTTCAAAGAATATAAATACAAAATGACAAAAAAATTGATGCCCAATTAATTCTGTAGAGGCACGGTTGGACAGGTTGATCCGGACAACTGAATGGTGAGGCAGATGGTTGACCTGTTCCCTCACTGATCCAGTTCTATAAACTGGTGTTTATTCTACCGCTCAAAACATCATAGCTGCCCCAAGAAAAAAATCTTTGCAACTTTGCTACCCTCAATACCACTATATGCATGCGCCTGAGACAGGCTAATTAGAAACTTGTCAGGTCACCATGCACCCGTTAATCAGCATTTAATTGTGAAGAGTGTATATTACTCCAAGAGCAATGGCAGACTTACGGGATGGCAGACTCCCGAGAATAAAAAGAGAAGAAAACCAGAAAAGAGGACGGCAGTTGCGCCTCGAAAAATATCATTGTCTTTGTGCTCATGTTCCTCTCTTTCGCAGCCACCGTGGTCGTGTGTGTTTCTGGCCTTCTGATCCAACAAGGAGGCCTATGGATTTTTGTTTACCCTCCTCCCGTAAGTCTAGCATTTTTTTTCACAAAAAAAGTCTATTTTTGTACTCCCATATATATAAGTGAAACATGGTGCAGCGCTACTAATTAAATCTTACTAGTTTAGTACATTTCATTAAAGCTTACTAGTTTAGTAAACATTCTACACTGTACAGCATTGCTTGCAGATCACATGAAAAAAGCTCTAGCTGCATATACGGTGTTATGATTCATGGCGAAATAATGAATGGTATTATGATTTAAAGGCTAATGCGGTAAGCAATCCTGATTCAAGAGTAACTACTTAAAACGGAAACAATCCTAAGAAAGTATACAGCTCATACCTTCAGAGCAAGAAATTACTATTGTGCTCCCATCACCAGTCCCATGAGTCGCACGAGCTGCCGCAAGGTTCAGCACCGATTCCTTGCCGTGAATCTTTTTGTGGTCCCACTTGATCTCAGGAGGAGAAAGCTTGCCCTGCTGTTTGTTTCCCCCAGTCGGAGGAGCACCAACATCCGCATACATGTAGAGCGACGAGCCTAACAGCGCCTGTGCTGCCACAACAACGGATGATGACCCTTCTGAGTAAGCGATGGCAGTGGGATGTGCCCCAGCAGGCAAGTTTATCTTGAGAATCCTGCAAAATCCTCATCGTGTTAGAATATGTTGTAACGAAGGATAACTCACATAGAATGAAATGACTTACTTAAAGCTCTTGCTTGATGCATCATCGATCCTGAATACTCTCACAACCCCATCCGCGCATACTGCCACAAGAAGATGCAGCAAACATATAAATACTGATTCGGGGAAGCGGACGTGATTGGTCGATTAAGTGCAACGTCTTCCAAACTGGATGAGTCATTCCAAGGCAGGATCCTTTAATTATCACTAAGAAAGCTGTATGAGCCCGACAAATAACTGAAACGTGTGAGAAAATTTAAGAAAGTTATGGCGCAAAACAAATCAATATCCTCACAGGTCCATCTGCAGATACTACTGCCACGAGAAGCAGCAAACATATAAATATCAAACAAGAAATTCGGGGAAGCAGCCGTGATTGGTCAATCAAGTGCGACATTTTGCAAACTGGATAAGTGGTGCCAAGGTGAAAACCCTTTAATTTATCACAAAGGCACGCCGTTTCGGCCAGACAAATAAATGAGTCGTGCCATATCAGCCAGACAAATAAATGGCCACACAACGGAAAATTAAAACGTTTTCGCGCGTAAGCATGATAGACCCTTATCAAATGGGAGGCTGAGGGTAGGCTCACCGGTGGCTAAGTTGCAGGCGTCGCTGGAGAAGTCGAGGGCGGTGACGCAGTCGGTGTGGCCCCTGAGGGTGTTGACGTCGAGGTGGTGGTGCTTCTTCGCGGCCTCCTGGAAGAATACACACAATACAGCTGAGACCTCATTCACTGCACATTCCAATATATTTATGGAACTATGCATGTCTACATTTCAACACAGTTGGAGGAGTGATCGAACTGATTATGTTCTCCTACAATACATCCCGAATCGAATCGACAAGGAACACCGTTGCTTGGGGGTCTGTCAGAGTTGGAGAAATATATTGCTGTCTACATTTCAACACAGTTGGAGAAATGGATAAACTAGGAAGATTATGTTCTCCTACAATACGCTCCGAATCGAATCTATAAGGAACACAAGCTTGGGGACTGTCAGTGGGCGCTGTCTGTGATCAAAGAGAGCACCGACTGATCCCTGCGTGCAAGATCGATACTAGCTAGTAAGTGTGCGGAATCATGGATCCCATCCGAGTGTGCAGTACGCGTGTGAGCGAGATGGGGGTGGAGATGAGATGGAGGACCTTGTCGGCGGCGGAGGCGTGGTGGTGCTGGGGCCGTCTCTTATTGTTCTGTCCGGCGGGGCGGACCTGCTTGGGCACGTCCGGGGCGGCGGCGACGGCGGAGGGGGGCACGTGCGCGATGTCGTCGCGCTTGCGGCGCAGGTACCCGGCGAGGAAGACGAGCGCGACGGCCCCGCCGAGCAGCGCCGAGAGGAGCGGCACGGAGAGCGCGGACGCGACCTGCAACGCCGCCGGCGCCGCCATCTCTTCTCGCTCGCCGGAGAGGGGAGAGGGGTGGGGTGGGGTGTGTGGAACTGGAACTGGATCGGCTTTCCTTCCGTGCTCAGGAAGAAGAGAGCGTGGGCGCGTCGGCTGGGCCGGGCCGGGCCGGGCTGGATGGGCCGCGCCCCTTTATGGGCCGAGCAGGCCGATGCCTCCTCTCCAGGAAGGAAAAAAACTGTGGCCCAACCCGCATCGACGAATCCTATTGGGCGCTGCAGGCGCCGTTAATTTCGCTCAAAAAAAAAATGCAGGCGCCGTTAATGTGTATTCTGCAAACGGGCGCCTGCAGCGCCCCGAGCTGGGCCGGCCCATCACACCCTTATTCCTTTCCGTTTTGAAGATGCAAAAAAAGAGAAGCGCCACGGGGTATCAAACTCCCGATCTCCACTTCGAGTTAACAGGCAAGGCAGTAACCACAGCGCCACCTCGTCCGACCTGATGACTAACATTCTTTTACATCTTTTCTTATTTCCTTCTTGCTTTTTCGTTTTTCATTTCTTATTTCTGTTTTTCTGTCTTTAGTTTCTGCTTTTTCTTTTTCTTTTTTTCTTTCTGGCTCGATGATTTTTTTTTAATTCGTCAACTTTTTCTCCAAATCGATGAACTTTTTTTCAAATTTTCTGAATTCTTTTCAAATTGAATAAACTTTTTTTCCAAATTCAATTAACTTATTTAAAATTAGATGAACTTTTTCTAAATTTGTAGATTTTTTTGAAAATTTATGATTTTTTTTTCAAAATTGATGAACTTTTTCAACTCTACGAACATTTTTTCAAATTTGATGAACACTTTTTGAAAATCGATGAACTTTTTTCAAGTTTTTAAACTTTTCTTCAAAAATGATGAACTTTTTTCAAAATCCATGAACTTTTTTTAAAGAACGATGAACTTTTATTCAAAATCGATGAACTTTAATTGAACATAGATGAACGTTTTTCGAAACTGTTGAACTTTTTTCAGAATTGAATTTGTTTTAGATACAGAGGAACTTTTATTCAAAATCGATGAACTTTTTTCAAAACTTATGAACTTTTTTTAAAAGTTAAATATATCTTTTCCAAAAATGATGAATTATTTTCCAAAATTGATGAATTATTTTCCAAAATAGTTGAACTTTTTCTAATTCATTAAAATTCTTTCACATTTTTGTTATGAGTTGTGCGAACTTTCAAATTTTCTTCACATTTTTTTTCAAAAATCACGTTTTTCTAATTTTTATATGCAGTAAATAGCGTGGATATACTTACTTCTTAAATAGTTTACGCCCTAATGATTGGCTAATGCCTGTTTGGTCTGGTGGTTGGGCAACACGCACTGGAGGTGGAGGGCGTTTTTTGCGCCGCCGCTGTTCGGTACGCGGCTCGGAGGCTCCAGTGACCGGCCACCTCACCGGCGGTCGCTCGCTCACCGAGGGCTCGGCCTCGGCGTCGGAGCAGGCTCGTCGCGAGGAGGTCCAGCGGAAGGAGGAGATGTTGGACGTGCTATGGGAGGCCAAGAAGGAGTAGAGCTTGCGCGACTTCCGGCTGGTCCATAGCCTCTTCGTGCAGGTCAAGCCCAGGCCATGGGACCCTAGGTGGCGCGATTTTCAGTTCAACAGAAAGTCATGGAACCTCGTCGGGTTAATCTTATTCGGCCCTCCGCTGCTCACTTGTTGTGCGTCAAGGTAATTCTTCAACTTAGCTCATATGAATGTGGTTCATAGGTAGCAGCATCTCTCCCGACGGAGAACCAACCAGACTTAGCTCATATGAATGTGGCTAATTCTTCAACTTAGTTCTTATGGATAGTGTTATTACCACTACGGAGCTGCTCGGGATCCCGAGCTGGAGCTTGAGGGGAATCAACAGCAGGAATACCGGCCAGAGAACGAGGAAGCAGCGAACACGGTGACCACGCTGCGCACCAAGCATAGGCAATGGAATCGAGAGTCGCACTCGAAAATGATTTGGCACAAATTTTGTCCCACTGCGCCTACCGGCAAACAAGAATACATGTTTAAATTGTCCGATAGTCCAATTGCATTAAGCTCCGGTGTTAGTTATTAAAAATATGATTCAACCGTACCTTTATCAAGCGCAGCTCTCGGAAATTGAACAGTTTCAGAGTGTAGCTCTCGGTAAAGATAACGCGGTGCATGAAATCATACCCGGAAGCGACATGAAAAAACCTTTGTAATGTTCTTGTGACATGCCTGTGCAGATGAGGGAGGGGCATGCCCTGCCACCGGGTGGCGAAAATACCTCGACGGCATGCCTGTACTACCGTTTAAATCCTCGAAAAATCGTACGATGCCAGATTTTCCCGAGAACTGGCACGATGGCATCACCTGACCCCTATAGTGTGTGGTAAAAGCTTGGGGGCGTATCGAATAAGTCTCCCCTGACGCCGCTTGTAAACCGCACCATCTTCGATCTAGTCTCTGCATATCGAGAGGGAACGTGTCCGATTTGTCTAGAAAGAGCAGGTCGTGTTGCTCCGTTGGCCTTGAAACTTCTCGTGCTCTCAAAGGAGGCCAACGTATGACACGTGACAGCCGCCCTATTGAGACTATAGTTTTTTCAATTCAGCCCCTCATTATGCTTTTGAAAAACCACATGCACATCATCAAACGGAAGCGGACTGTTGCTAACAAGGAAATCTCTGTCTGCCACACCGTTCATCCTCACAAAAGCTTGACTGAATGGACACTTAGTGATAGAATTAACCCCCATGCGCTTAGAATGCAGAAAATCAGAAAGCACCTCTCTTATGTTGGCGAAGACCACTTCACCTTGAGGCATCGGGACCAGAGTTGCAATGGCCAAATTTTCATTGGACGGAACCAGGTCCCCATGGATGACCCTGACGCAGGCCGGCCGGCCTTCCACCTCAATCGCATGGCAGCCAGCAGCAGCAGGAAGGAACGGAGCAGGGTCGAATGGGAAGGTGGCCATCGGAGGCGAGGAAGATGAGCTTGGGGGCGCAACACTATTGGAAACTCCAAGGGTGAGCAAGAGATGTTGCAATGCAGGAGGAGGACGGTGGGAATTGGAGTCGTCAGCCGGGCAAATATTCTTACTGCTAGGTGGGCCACGCAAAGGCGGAGTTGGCAAGAGGGGAGGGGATGAGTCCCTAGCAGGCGGGCCCAGTGAAATGGCCAGGCGGTTGTAATGGGCAACTTCCAAGGCAGGGGAGATATGCTGCTGATTCATAGCACTGGGATTGGAAGCCGTAGCGTTAATGGTGCCTTTGAATCGGCAATTAGCTTCAATGTATCCTAAACGTTTACATCCTCTTCATCGGATGCGATTAGTGCATCTGGGCCTAAGATGGCCCATGGCCAGACAGCGAACACAGAAGGCCCCATTTCTATGTTGAGGGCCTCTAGATGAGACCGGCCCAAGAGATGGCCCAGGATTTTGAACGCCCGAAGATCCTGCCCTCCCCAATGCTAAGTTATTGGGAGAAGTTAAGACGGAGTTACTGGCAGGCAAGGATTGCATTAACTGAATCAAAACGGGGATTGAACGTTGATTATCTGATCTAGCAGCAGGATAAGAGGATGAGAAAAATCTTGCTGACTGAGCAACATTGGCATAGGATCTACGACCTCTTGAACGGTCCACCACTGTTCATTCATGGTCTAATTCTTGTTGATACAAACGAAATTCCTTTTGATAATCAAGGCCACCATTTCCCTAGAAAAAACAGCCCAAGTTGAAAAGCTCATTAACAAAATTGCCCCCTTTCATGATAGCAAAACCAACTTCTCTCGAAGAAACACTGAATTTGAAGGACCAGTTCTGCAAGCAGGAAACTTTGAATTGGGAGGCATATCCTCCAAGGCAAGATTGCAAAATGAAACTAACCGATTCACAGTTGATGTGAAGCTTTGACCTTGAGAATTCGGCAACTAGAAAAAATTCGCTGAGATTGCTTCCATCGAAGTGGTTGACTGGAACTCCAAACCCTTTCTAGATGAATGTTTCGAAAGCCATCCTGGCTCGAACTTGAGATCTGAGAGGGCCATCTTGACACAGGGAATCAGGTGATTGATTGTGGTGGCCGGCGGCGGCTGGAGTAGCTACCGGCGGTTTGGTGACCGCCGTGGCCTGCGGCTCTAGGAGGTGGAGAGAGCTAGGGCGCTAGTCCGCTGTCGCTCTCCTATTATGTTTGCAAAACTTGTCACTATGTTTTAGCTGGTTCTAGGTTACCGGCATATACTAATGTTCATGTACACAACTGAAATTGGAGAGCAAAGCAGCCACACACATTGCAAATTCAAGATATATGCATAGTATTTTGCACATGTTAACAAATACGGCAGCTTAATTATGGCGCACAATCTCGCCTAAGAGGAGGCGGATGCAGTGAGCCGAACTAGAGCTAGTGTGCTACACACTCGCGTGACATGTGACATGCATGGTCCTGTTTACCTTCTCTCTTCACTGTGCACAAAGGTCTAGCTAGCATCTCAGGCACCTTTTTTTTTAAATAATTTAGGTTGCTTATCACATACTCCCTCCGTTCCTAAATATAAGTCTTTTTAGAAGTTCCATTAGAGGACTACATACGGATGTATAT
>CBMN010036712.1:0-10073 GCA_000582825.1 Hordeum pubiflorum
ATATATATATATATATATTTGTGTAGGTTAATTCTTTTATTTGACAATTTACAGATATGTCTGGAAACGACTCCGCCGCAGCCTCTTCTTCACGGACGATAAGCGTGGGCGATGAAGCTGTAGAACCATCATCACGTCATGGCGATCCCGATGCCTTGGGCACATACATGGATGGGCAGGACGACTACACATCCACTGTTCATGATGAGTCTGGCACCGCCACAAATCCTGAAGATGCGACTGATCGCGACGAAGGGACCGGCCAAGGGGACCAGGCAGCTGGACAACCTAAAAAGCAACGCAAACCTAGGCGCCGAAACATGCTTGGCACCAATAGGATTGTTATCAACCGAGTGTCTGAGGCGGGTCTACCTCTTAGTCCCAAGAAGGCCGAACAAGGTTACAGTAATGGCCTAGGCTGCATCCTTCGCGAAACCGTGAGCATTAATGAAACCAATCTAAGGTCGAAAGCCAACGAGAATTTGCGAGCACTCCTCATATCGAAGTTGCACACTCATTACAAGTTCCCGGATGAGTCCCTAGACGAGACCACTCCTGTAAATAACAGAGCCCTCTGCAAGTGGTCCAAGCTTTTGAGTACTTGGAAATCCAAAGTCAAAAACGAGTACCTTGAGAAAGATTACGAAACTGAGGTAAAAAAGAAGTGGCCTTCGGTTTCTGAGGAGGACTGGAACCTGTTCAAGCAGCACTGCGAGACCCCTGAAGTCAAGGAGATGGGAAAATGGGGGAAGGATATGCGGGCAAGGAACATTGGTAACCACACCCTTGGAAGCCGTGGTTACCCAGGGAAGAAGCCAAAGTGGGACAAGCAGGATGCTGAGTTTGCTGCAGCAGGCATACCAAACCCCTTCAAGGAATTTGAAAACCCGCGTGAAAATGATTACATCAGGGGCCGGTGCAAATATGATGAAGAGACTAAGACATGGGTCTTGGACGAGAAAACGATGAAAGTCAAGGAACTCCTGGTAATTGATTAACCTGCTTATTTTTTGTTATGCTAATTAATTAGATTTCTTTCCAAGTAGTCACACTTCTAAACGGTCACCTCCCTATTGTAGAGGCAGTATCTTGTGGAATCTCAAAGCTCCCAGGAGTCGGAGTCCTCGGCAAGGTGGGACGACCCCCTGAACAGGTCAATCAATGTGGTGCTCGGCAAGGACCCGAAAACGAGGCCAGCTTCTGGTCGTGTGAACGGCGCCGGGGTCAATGAAAAATGGGACACACATTATCCCGAAGACCGCGAGCTTGCAAGGCAGAGAAGGAGAGCGGGCCGAGCTAGTTTTGAATCCAGATTGGCTGGAATGAGAGAAGAACTTAAAGAAGAAATGAGAGAGGAAGTCGAGGTGAAAGCCAAAGCCATGGTGACAGCCCAAGTCATGGAAATGTGGCCCGTTCTAATTGAGGCCGTCAAGCAAAGTTTAGCATCGGGGCAAACGGCACCACTACCATCCGCTGTAACGTTGGCGCCGGCCAATGTCATTTTGGAGAAAGAGCCGGGTCCTGGTACATCATAGCAGCCACTCCTCTTTCATGGGCTAGAGGTCGTCACTGGCTAATATCGAGCCCTAACGGTAAGCGTTGCTGGCTCAACAAATACCTTCTTCCATGGTTGGTTCGTTGTTCAGATCTCTAACATTGACGATGCATACATGTTTCACAGGAAGACACTCCGTGCACTCTTCTCGACACGGTGAAGGGCCAAACGGCACGATGCTGAACCTAATGAGTTTTATGCAAGTTTGGATTTTCATCTGCTGCATATATACTTTCTGTGGAATACTTACTGCTATGTTACATTGGCTGCTAGGGCTCATTATTCTGTTTGTGTTCATCCTTTGTTGAGAGAAACCAGGACTCCCTAGTTTGTATCTTTTGTGCCTGCAGAAGTATCTATAATGACCGACCTTTGAGTAAACTGAATTTCGAACGTGCACTTCTAACAAGAATCCCTTCTATACATACATCTAGCAAAGATCTGGTAATTGTCGGCAGCAACTTGCTTGTTTTCCTTTTTTTTACTGCACAACCTCTTCTTTTTATTAAGAGGGCAGGCCTGGCGCAGTGGTGAAGTCCTCCCCACTTGTGCCAATAGGTCCTGGGTTCGAAGCGGCCTCTCTGCATTGCACCTTGTGTGGGAGTTTCTATGCACTGGGTCTGTCCTTTACAACCTCTTCTTTTTAAGAGTGCAATTTTTCTTATTTCCCATTTCTTTTTATTGCACAATCTCTTCAGTTTTGTGACTGTTATAATTGTATTTTCTGGTGGCTTAGTTGTGGCTTGTTATAATTTGCATTTCGGTTTGCAATATTAAGCAGTTGATGCCTTGGTGGAATCTTGAAACTAGTCATAATAAAATTACAGTAAAATAGAATTCTTAATATGCATCTGTGTATCTAACAAGACTCCTCTAGTACACATACTATTTTACTAGCAAGTTTTGGGAATTGTCATTATTTATTTATTGCAGAAGCTTTTGATTTTTGAGCATGTGTTTCTCCCAGGGTGGTTGTTCTTGCTGCATATGGCCAGCTAATAGCATGATTTAGCTTGTATGCTGACCGCTTTAACTAAAGTTTGAATATTTTCGCACCCAGGTTTTTTGGTGGCTTGTCAGTGACTTGGTATACTTGTGTTCAGTTCCCGATATTAGGCAGTTGGTGCCTTGATGGACTAATTATAAGAAACTGGTTGTTATTTTTTCCGCATCTTTCATGTTGATATCTGTAGGAGTAAAATCCATGTCCTGCGCATTTTTTTTTTTGATCTGTAAAATCCATGTCCTGTTACTGATATAGTTACAAGAAGAGTTGTATGTGTGTGGAATCAACTCTGGTCCAAGAGTTAAAGCAGTAAACAAAAAAATAAGATGACTAGAAAGCTTCAAATTCTTTTCCAAACAATGAACTCGGCGATCTTAACCCTTTTTCATGGTAATGGTCATTTGGTGTGAACGGTATGCACTAGTTTCTAGAGCAAAATTTGCTTAGCCGTGAATTTATATTCGAAAATGGATCTTGACCTCTTGGGTAGTCGAGTGTATCTCCAGTGGGCTGAAGGAATTGAAATAGTATAATGTGCGACCATGCAGAATGTAGCAGAGAAGAGTCCCCTGTGTTGATCTTGGTTTTCTGTAATAAGTAATAATGTAGGACTCGCTGCTTTGCTTTGCTGTGGAATTGTGCGCGATTCACCTGGGAGTATGCCGTGGTCGGTAGGGTAGGGCATCTGATGCTTTTCTGTTTGTGCTTTCTTCAGACTCAAACCTGTGCCGGGCTATTCTCAAATTCGGTTTCGATATATGAAACCAGAGAGGAGCTCCTCAACTTGGAACACTTTTACTGTCCCTGGCAAAGATGAGCCTTGGCGGAATAGTAGATATAAAAGAATCCTTAAAAGTGCTTATTACAATAAATATCGAGTAAAATGGGAATCTGAATATGCTCCATCTCCAGCCTTGTCCCCTTGTATCCATTCTTGTTCGCCGCATCGCAGCAGCTAGGTGCTGCCTGCGATGATCGGGGGCGGCGGCATGAATTTTGCTGTGGCTGTGGCTTGTGCCTCTCTGTCCATTCTTGTTGCTTGAAGGCAGTAGCTGATTCTAGGTTTCCTGAAGAGCCGAACCCCAAATTATATAGCCTTGGACACGAGATAGGCGGTCGAGATCCGAGTTAGTCAATCGGGCGTGAATTGATGGACGATGAACACCCGAACCTGAAACTGAAGATGAGTTTTAATATGCAAGTAATTGGCTTTTTTTTGTGCATATAAACAAAATGCAGTGAAGTACATGTGTGATTTCCATATGTAAGATATATAACAGAGAAGAAGAAGAAAATATCAAATTGGTCCAATGTGATATATAGGCCATGCCTAAACCTTCAACAAATAAATCTCAGGTGTCCCATTCCCATGTATACTCTTGTCTGTGTACTTGTTCTGTTCTTTCTCAGGCGCCAAGCTTTTCCCCTTCTTTTTCCCAGAAAAGAAATGCATTGTTTATTTGCCTTTGCTTTCGGTGATTTTTTTTAATTAATTTATTTGAGTTTTCTGCACTCCTGCTATAGTATTATATAGGTACGTAAATGCATGTCCAACAGCAAAATAAATAGATACGTAAAAGAAATTGTGCCTATACACATCGGTTAACTTTACATGCATTGAACTACAACAGGAGAGATAAACAAGGAGAGTAGAGGAGTAATGTGTGGAGGGTAAAAAAGAGTAATTAAGGAGTACATGTATGCTGTGATGATCTAATGGAGCGTCCTAAAACTCTCCACGGGATCTGACTCCTCGAGCATCACCGCCGCCTGGAAGCAGTCGGCGGCGTCGGTGATCCTCCCGTCGAGCTTGTGCACCTTCCCCAGGTTGAGCCACGCCATTCGGTTCGTCGGCTCGACCCTCAGGGCGTCTGAGAGGAAGGCCCTCGCCGCCGGGAGGTACTTGCGCCCCTGCTTGGAGAGCAGCGCCCCGATGGCCACCTTGGCCGACACGTGCTCCAACTCCGTCGATGCGGCGTTCACGTAGGCCGCCACCGCCTCCTTGCTCTCGTTGCGCACCTCGTGCATGTAACCTGCATTGCATCGAATCGTACGTCGATCGGGTGAAATTTTGCGAGGGTTTGGTGACCTGAATGGACCTTAATTTGGCTCACCTTCGGCTGCGAGTGTCGCGGCGGAGTACGGTTTCAGGGCTCTGGCTTTCTGCAAACATACCTCGGCGTCCCTGCAGTGTGAGAGGCTGGAGTACAGATTTGCAAGGCCTTGCCAGATTTCGAACTCGGTAACTCCATCAGCCTCTCCCTGAAGCATCAAGCATCAGTATGTGAACTAATGGAGAAAGTGCCAAGAGAAAAACAGTGTACGGATGGTAGATGCTTTTTTGCTGCATTTGATTAAGAAAACAAACCTCCACTTTTTTAGGAGAATTCTTCTGGGCCTGAACAAGAGCAAGAAGTACCCGGTATGCCTCCACCGCCTCCATGGGCGATGACTGAGCGACCTTCAACTTAGCCTTTATCCTGAGCAGTGACCCTTGATCCCACTTTGCGGTCTCGTCTAACGCGGCATTGGTCGCCACTTCTGCTTCGGAGTATCTTTGCTGTGCGGAGAGGACTAGTGCTAGAAACCTCCAACCTTTCGAGACCGATCCACCGGTTGCGTCGATAAACTCTTTGGCACATCTCAGTGCGGCATTCATGTTCCGCTGCTCAGCGTATTCAATTCCCATGGCGAATATTAGGTTAGGATTGTTGCGGTCAAGAGACATCGACTCCGTAAGCGACTTCATAGTTTCTGTCTGCAACATAGCTCTTTGGTGATCGGATGAGACAATCTTAGCCTTCTTACTCAGGCAACTCCCCAAGAAATGCAGGCCGGTGCTCTTCAGATGAACATCTAATGATTCAGTGTTTGCAATCGCTCGTCTTGCATACTCGACACCCTCGGAAGCAAGGCGGCAGTCCTCGCTACATATCTTGGCAGCTAACAGCAATGCGCTTGTATCTTTTGGGTTCTCATGCTTATTCAAGGACTTCCTCAAGAAATTCAGAGCCACTTCTTTCTGGCCAACGGCATAGTAGCAAAATGCTAGTGTGTTCCATCTCTCTGTCCGAGGATATATCCCAGGTAGAACCTCCTCGAGATGATTTGCAGTAAGAGAAGGCTGGCTGCAAATCGACAATGCGTAGGTCAAATGCTCCATCACCGAGGGATCCCAGTGGGTCTTTCCCTGATACCACTTCTTCAATAATATGGTGAGGAGTAGAATAGCTTCTTCAGTATTGGTCTTTGGAACAAAAGTGCCTTCAGCTGGTGACCCAGAGCTGGGCGGGCTTCCCTCCACACAACCATACAGCAAGAAAACAGCAAATCGCTTTTGAATCCTTGTGATGCATTCATCGTCGAGGTTCCACGGGCTTAGAAGAGCTCGCCGGTACGAAGCAAATGTTTCCTGAAGAGAACCAGCTTTTTTCCAGGCCTCTGGGAGAAGTTCCACAGATTTATTGATAGTTTCTTGTAGCTTTTGTTCGATGTCAGGAGTGCCATTCTTGAACATACTTTCAACAGAATCGATGACGCTTTTGCATTGTTGAGCGGCCTCTGCATGTTCAACAGGTATTTCAATAATTTGTTACAAAGTCAAACATAGGCTAAAAACAGAACAACTTACAAATGGTAATTCTTTTTTGTAAACACAATGGTGGTATAAAACATTTCTTAAACTTAAACAACGGTATAAAGATATTTTGTTACCTATTGATTTTCCTAGCTTCTGAAGGGACAATGCTTTCAAGTAAATGGCTTCAAGAACAAGAGTAGCTTCTGTTGTTTTCTTCGAGGATGATGGTTCAAAGCGCTCAATGGCAGCTTGAAGGTCTATTCCATCAAACACACAAAGTGCATCTTCTACATTGCCTTTCTGAAATTCCAGCCTTCCCAAGAGAGCTCTCGCTTCCTGTTATCGATAGATATATACACAAACTTGGTGTAATAAACCCCCCCAAAAAAAGAAATTGGTGTAATAAACCAAAAAAGGCATGACGGTTGGAATTCACCATGTGTTAAGCTAAGTTTGAACTTCATCTTTGGAAATAATTAATTGCAATGGAAAGCACGGTTCATGGGAATAGAAATATGATCAGTCCTTCTACATAATCTGGACAAAGAAAATGGACCTTTCTCCGTATGATTACACATTATTCAGTAGATCTTGCTACCTATGCTGGCACTAAGATTATTCACAATTCACTCACCCAATAAAAAGCATTTTGATTGACTCCATCGTGTTATAATTCACTCACCCAAATATTGAAAGAACAAAAAAGGTCCATGTCTTATAATCTTGCCAAATAATTCACAATTGGACAAACCAATCAATGAAATAGAACCAGAATTGAAATGAAATCACACTTCGGCACTTGACATCCCCCAAAAAGGAACAAATTTCCCACACAAAGCCTCTCAAACAATATTTTTCAAATAAAGCACGTTGGCATCTTTACATTTCAGTTCATGTGAGAACAATCAAGATTATGGCTTAATTGAAATCACATCACCGTCGGCGGCAATACAAAATTTGACATAACATTGGTGGCATATTGAACAAACACTTCAAACATGGTACTTTCTTTTCAACCAAAGTCGCACCATATATAGCAGCATTATATAGGACAAGCACCTCACTTATCAAACACATATTCATAAAATAAGTTGAGATATTTCGGACCTCATAGTTGAGGGAGACCCCTTCGCCGGAGCTGGCCGGCTTTGACTCGGCCGCTGCCGCCGCTGGTTCCTCCTTAGCAGGGGGAGATGAATTAGCAACCGCGTTCGTCTCCGCCGCCGCCTCAGGGGCGGCCACCTCGCCGCCGTCCTCCGCCTCCGCCATGCCAATGCAGCAGAGGGATCGCACCGACGGGCACCCGATTTCGTCGAGCTGGGAGGTGCTCGGTTTCGTCGTCAATGGAGAGAAGCGGAGGCGGCAACTTCTTCCACGGTTCGCATGTGTATCCTTTTCGCACTAATTTTTTGCTGTCTTCTATTTTTAGTCTTTTGCGACTACTCTCTCTAGCTATCGCTCTACTGCTCGTTGCCACGTGTAAGGTTCATCAGGAATACCGATAGAAATATAAGGGAGCCCTTACAATTTTTTTCCGGAAAATTCGAACTAATGATAGATTTTTTTTCTAAGAGAAAAGCTAAAAATAGATTGTCTAGCTCCGGCAATACATTGATCTTGAACGGCCACATATGTTGACCAAGATGTGATCGATTCCATGGGCTGCAAGAGAAAAACAACAAAAGTGGGAAGCGGCGATTTGGCTCTTAAGCTCAGCTGCACCTGCGTTGACGAAAAAAATCAAAACAAATACTAGAAAAATTCAAACAATTCCAAAAAAAATTGTGTGGTAGATAATTTGTTGCGTGAGGTCCTTTCCAAATTTAAACTCATTTGGACATCTGAGCAGCTCTCGGCAANAAAGACAAATCGGGGTCTGTAAAAAAGGTTTACTGTTCACACACTGTTTTAGCCCGATTTGTCTTTTTTGTCAAGAGCTGCTCAGATGTCCAAATAGGTTGAAATTTGGAGCGGACCTCACGCAACAAAATACCTACCACACAAAAAGAATTTGGAATTTTTCTAGTATTTGTTTTGATTTTTTTTCTGACCGGGAGCAGCTGAGCCTGGGAGTAGACTTGGATTTCCGCAAAAGTGGTTTTCTCTCTCTCGAAATAGTCTGACGTTGGAGAAAACATATATAGTGCAAACAAAACGTGTAGTGGCTTGTTCTAGTATTCAGTAAAGGCTAGTTGATGTGATCCCCAGAAAAGTGCACAACGTTCGTGTGGCGCCTAGAAGTAGAAATTGCTCAAGAGCCTTTAGAAATTGCATGCCGCGCGATCTCACTGTGTGGCACAGATAAGATGACGGATGGTCATGCATGCAATTAGAGCAACTTTAACAAGTTCGTCGTAACGGCTAGATACGGCTAGATGACCGTAATAACCATTGATGGTCTGATATAGCGATTCTGGACCAAAAATCACTCTAACAGAGTCGTCATATGGCTTTGATCGTTATCATTTATGAGGGCGCTCCATATCGAGCCCACGAGCCTCCATATTTGGAGATTATGGGGCATTGGGTTGAAGGGCACTCCACCCATCAACCGCTTGCGTGGGAGGTATCCTCACCGTCACCTACGGCCCATCTCCTCGCACTGTCAATGGCGTAGACGATAGATGCCCATGGCATCGAGAAGCGTGTCGATTAATACCGTCTGCCGCATGCCAACTGCTCACGGTCATTCCTACCACGTTACCTGACACATTTTCCCGTCACGCGTCACATTTTTCCGTCGCTCTCACTACTAGACAAAAGCCTAATAGTAGCGCTGATTTTCCCGTATCAGTAACGCATGTACCCACGCTGCTGGTAGGGCGCTACAGCTAACAGTTAGCAGTAGCGTGGGCAAGGACCGTGCTATTGGTAATTAACGTATCAGCAGCACGGTTTTGGACAAGCGCTACTGCTAACTGTTAGAAGTGCGGTTCTGTATCCGCGCTACTGCTAATGTTACATATATTTTTTATATTTATGTTGTCTTTACACACGGTTATACATATTAATATACAACATCAACAATAATTGTGCAAGAAACAATATTTAGATTAAAGTGGATGGGTGATTCGACACTTGTGTGTCGTCGTAACATCATATTTTCCTACTAATTCAACTTGATCACTTGCATCCATCCATTTTAATCTAATATATGTCATATAATAACTAACCATCCTTAGTCACATAACAATTTATCATAATCTTAATCATCTAGCAACTCATCATCGTAATTATCTAACAACTCATCATCATCTTAACGATGCCAAGTTAACACTACTACACAATGCCATAAACTAGAAAAGGTCTTCTCTCCTAGCTAGCACATACTATTCTCTCCTAGGTAGAACCTACTACTTACTCCTAGGTAAAATATCATAAAATAGGTAAGCTCCTCCCTCTCCATTGTGAAGAATAGAGATTCACCTATCTTCGACTTGTGTCCTGCGCAAATCCTTCTCGCCTCCGCCAAGTGGTTGTCTGCGGTCTTTCATTACTTTGCCAATCATTCAAGTTTCAGGCTTTCTTCCCTTCTAGAAACCGAGTATGCATTTCTAGAAACCGAGTATGCATTACGGAAACACGTAGGCAGAAGTGACCGTAAGTTGATAACATCCAAATGACCTTTGAGAAACATCAGGTGAGGCACAACCTTTGGCGGGAAGTTCTGTTGAAGAACATAATAATAACNNAGTTAGCAATCTAGTTTTGCTTAAGAAAAAAATATGTATGCAAAAGATGGACTAATGACATAATAGTAAAAAAATAACCTTACCATGCTATTTGCAAAGATGATACCATGGTTCAACTTGTGCACTAGTGGCACGTATGCAGAATAACCACTAGTAGAAAACGGCCCATTTGTCCCGGTTTCAGAGGCCCATTTGTCCCGGTTTTGGAACTGGGACTAAAGGGTCGAGACTAAAGCCCAA
>CBMN010036716.1:0-11720 GCA_000582825.1 Hordeum pubiflorum
CCTAGGGTGGGAGCCCGCTTCACTTGGTCTAATCACCAGGCTAACCCAGTTCGTTCGGTACTGGACCGTGTCTTCATCTGCTCTAACTTGGACTCCTTATTTCCACGTGCTTCCTTAAAAGCTAGAGCGATCGTGGGCTCCGACCACGATCCTCTCATCTTAGACGCGGGTCTGGACAGTACATCTATCACCTCTCGGTTTCAGTTTGATGCTTCTTGGCTTCTGGTTGATGGGTTCGTAGATATGCCAGCTGACAAGATTTCTTTGCTTCTTGCTTCGTGTCATTGATATTTCGGTCCCATGGACGACTGGCACAAGTGTTCTTATGCGGTTCGCAAATTCCTTCGCGGTTGGGCGCGTAACAGGGCAGTGGTTGCCCGCCATGAGAAAAGCTCCTTGGACGCCCAGATTGCCGGCTTGGATGATGTGGCCGACGGCCCGGGCCTGTCGGAGAGTGAATGATTTGTCCGATATGCCTTAGAGGAGGCTTGGATGCGGTTGCATCAGCAGGCTGAAATATACTGGCGCCAATGGGGCACTTTGAACTGGACCCTTAAGGGTGATTCCCCCACGGCGTATTTCTTTGCCATTGCTAATGGTAGGAGGAGGAGGTGTGCGATCGATAGCCTTATTATTAATGGGGTTAAAGTTTCGGACCAGTCGCTAATTATGGCGCATGTTGTTGATTTCTTATCTTCACTCCTCTCCGCTAAGCCGGAGTCCGGCCACTCGATTTCTCGTTCTCTGTGGGATGCGCCTTCAAGAATTTCTAGAGCAGATAATGATGACTTACTTCTGCCTCTGTCTGAGGAGGAGATCTGGGAGGTCATCAGATCAGCCAATCCCAACGCTGCTTCGGACCCAGATGGCTTCTCTATCCCCTTCTTTAGGAAGTTCTGGCCGCAGCTCCGGCCTCTGGTGTGTATGATCATCCAGGGCTTTTGCCTTGGGACTGTGGATATTTCCCGCCTTAATTATGCTATCATCTGTCTTATTCCTAAGGTCAAAGGAGCCGATCTGATTTCTCAGTTTAGACCTATTGCCCTCATTAACAACTTTGCGAAATTTCCCGTGAAGGGATATGCCACCCGCCTGTCTCCTGTGGCTCACAGAACTCTTAGCCCTTTTCAATCTGCTTTCGTTAAATTGAGATTTATTCTTGACGAGATTCTTTGCCTTCATGAGATTGTGCATGATCTCAAGATCCGTAAATCTAAGGCTGTGATTCTTAAATTGGACTTTGAGAAAGCGTATGATTCGGTCAGTTGGCCCTTACTTAGACAGGTCCTTCTTGCAGGCGTTGATGGGGCTTATGTTCACAAAATCATGCAGTTGGTCTCGGGGGGCCACACGGCAATCTCGGTCAATGGAAACGTTAACAACTTCTTCGCTAATGGCAGGGGCCTACGGCAAGGTGACCCCGCTTCTCTTCTGTTTAACTTCGTGGTGGACGCCCTTTCTCGTATTCTTTCCAGGGCTGCCTCATGCGGCCACATCTCTCCTGTCATCTGCCACCTGATTCCTGTTGGCGTCTCTCATCTTCAGTACGCGGATGACACCATCATTATGGTGGAATTAAACGATTCTTGCATTGCCCACCTTAAGTTCATTCTGCTGTGTTTCGAAGCTTTATCGGGTCTTAAGATCAACTTCTCCAAAAGCGAGGTCATTGTCACTGGTGTGGATGACTCGGAGGCCTTACGGGTGGCCCTGCTTAATTGCAACCTGGGCTCGTTTCCCTTCAAATATCTGGGTCTTCCCATTTCCCCGGATAAACTATATGCCAAGGAGTTCGCTCCTACCGTTGCTAAGGTGGGGAACAGGGTGCTACCTTGGCGGGGCAGATATAATACGAATGCTGGGAAGGTTGCCCTTATTAATTCTTGCCTCTCCTCCCTACCTATGTTTATTATGGGCTTTTACCTTCTCTCTGTTGGCACGCATGAAGGTTTTGATAAGAATAGGGGTGCTTTTTATTGGAATTCTGCGGATAATAAACGAAAATACAGGTTGGTTAATTGAAGAATCATTTGTAGACCCAAAAACCTTGGGGGGTTGGGGATCATTAACACTGCTATTATGAATAGATGCCTCATGATCAAGTGGTGGTGGAAAATCATGACCACGGGTGTTGACTCCTTGTGGTATTCTATTCTTAAGGCTAAGTACTTCCCTTCTTCAAATCTGATGTTTGCTTCTTCTCAGGGAGGGTCCCAATTCTGGAAAGACCTTGTCAAGGTGCGCCCCTTGTTCAAAGAGCATGTCAAGATTGTGGTAGGTAATGGTGCCTCGATTCGTTTCTGGCTAGACTGGTGGTGCGGAGATTCTACCCTCTCGGTGGCTTTCCCCACGTCGTTTTCTTATTGCTCGTTTCCGGATAACTCCATCATGGAGCTTTTGGCTAATAATTGGGACCTGGCCTTCCGCCGCTCGCTGTCTCCTGCATAGTTGGATGACTGGCAGCGTCTTGTTGCCCTAATCCCTGTGCTCTCGGAGACAGCTGACTCGGTGGTCTGGCCTCATTCCTCTCCCGGTCGCTTTTCTGTTAAATCTCTGTATGCCAAGCTTATTGATGGCACCCCAACCAACAGATTCAGCCCGATTTGGCGTGCCCGTATCCCTCCTAAGGTGAAAATCTTCATGTGGCGAGCCTTCAGGGGTCGTCTTCCCGCGGCTGATCAAATTCGAAAGCGCAATGGCCCGGGTTCGGACAGATGTGCGCTATGCAATGCCCTGGAGGACACGAATCACATTTTTTTTCCAATGTGTTTTGGCCAAGTTGGTCTGGTGCTGTATTAGATCGTGGCTCCAGGTGTCTTGGGCTCCGTCTTCTTTCTCTGAGCTCCGGATACTCTCTAATGGCCTGGCCGGGGTTACCAAACGGCTATTTTGGGTCGGACTTGCTGCAGTCTGCTGGGCCTTGTGGACAACCAGAAACAAGTTTACCATTGAGCATATTTTCCCTGCTAAACTGCTGATTGCTTATTTAAATCTTATATGTTCCTACAACAGTGGAGATCATTGACTAAGACGGGAGACCGGGACGCTTTCGATCTCCTATCCTCTAAGATTCGGGCTTCGGCGTCTTCGCTTTCGTGGCAGGAGCCTGAAGGCTAGATCTTACTTTTGCCTTTGACTTAGTTGTTGGCTTAGTCTGTTCTTCGGTGTCTGCCAGCTATTATCTCTCTTAGTTCCGGCCTGCGTGTCGAGGTTGTGGCCTTGGACCCTGTACCCCGTACCTCGTTCTCGTTTTGTTTGTGACCGTGACCGTTGATGTGTGACTTATCTGGTACGCTGCCTTGTGGCTTTATCTATAAAAAGTCGGGCTGATGTCTTTCCTCTGAAAAAAATAGAAGACCATCCAATTATAGATGTTGGTTCGCACGCCTAACCGCAATTTGAAAGATTACCGGCATACTCGGTTGAACGGCTCGCCCCGATGCCGAACCGCAACTTGAAGGATTCCCATCACGTGGACCCAATTGTTCGCGTTGCCTGCCCTGCCTGTCACTGCAGGCTAGCCGTCCTTATATATACCCGGCCCGCTCTCGTCGGGTTCCTCCACTCCACATCCCACTCCAAAGTTTTGCTTGGCTCTCCCGTACCCGACCTCTCTTTGCATCCAGGCAATCCTGTCCAGTGCTCCTCCTTCCCTCTCTATCGATCGTCCATGGACTGCTCGAGTTCCAAAGAGACGCCACCGCACAAGTAACTCGCTAACTAACTTTAATTACCTCCACGCGCCAACGCATTCTGTTTGTGGTTGACTTCGTTTTGCGTTATGACTAATTTTTGTTATCATCAGGGCGTGGTGGACCGGCAAGACGGTGGCGGTGGTGACGGGGGCCAACCGTGGCATCGGGCACGCGCTGGCCGCGCGCTTGGCGGAGCAGGGGCTGTCCGTGGTGCTCACGGCGCGGGATGAGGCGCGCGGGGAGGCCGCAGCCGCCGAGCTCCGCGCCAGGGGTCTCCAGTCAGTGCGGTTCCGCCGCCTCGACGTTGTTGATCCCGCCTCTGTCGCCGCATTCGCCTCCTGGATCCGCGACCACGTCGGCGGCCTCGACATTCTGGTGAGTGCGCTCGATCGTCAATTTTTGGCCATCTATTTCCCTGCTTCTCCCCTAAATTACCGTGATTTGCACATAGATTAGACCTGCTAATCCGCCGCCTGCCATCCTCCCTACCCCCCGGCAAAAAAAGTGGTGTGCTAAATTAGCTGTTTGCAGCATTCAATCAATTAATCAGCCACGTTAACCATCCAATTGTATACCTAATTAGGGCTATGGGTTGGCTTACCTACTAGTCTACCATGCATGCATACTTTACCCTTTTGTTTTACTACTAACCTACTAGTACCATACTACTCCGATCCACTAGACAAAATTTGTAACTGGCACCCCACTAACGCTAACATCTATCCTTCTGCAAAGCATGACTAGCTACTTTCTGCTAAATTAAATGTGCATATGCCGTTTCTAAAAAGAAAATGTGTTTATGCTAAATAAGGCATGTCGGTGAAGTATATCTCCGGTGGTTTCTTTCGGGTACAGTTATGGTCGTGAGCTAAAACATCATTGGCCCACAGAAAACCAATGACAGATTGCAACCACCAGTAACTTCAAGAGGTAGTGTTTCAGTGGAACAGACTAGTTACCCAAACGTCACTCCACAGTCGAAACTAGAGCCAAGTCATCACCAGCAATTGACTTAAAAAAAAATCATCACCAATAACAGCGGGTCAATTGGTTTTCCCTTCATACACGTCGTAGGAAAGCGTCGTCGATAGTGATCTTGGCACTTATAATAAGTCGGCAATTTTCTTATGCTACCGTACCTATGGTTAACTCATGCAACAGTCTTTCTGTTAGGTCACCAAATTAATCACAATGATTTTTTTTCTTCGAAAAAAAAGGATTTCGATATGTGTAGAGCTTCTACAAAGTGCCGGAATTAGATGTGAGCTTCAGCCTCTTGCTTGTGTCGATCGAGATACCACATAGAGCAGGTCAACCACGCACAGAAGATGCTTCGTGCATTCCGCTACGGTAATCCCTGCATATCTTGTCTGTTGAGGGATTTGATTTATGTAAACTAATCGGCAGTGTGGTCCAAAGTCCACGAGCCAGATGCTACACGATTCGGTTTTTTAAAAACCACAAACGAACGATGCAAAGATCCAGTGCATGCAGTTCGATCCAGGTATTATTATTTTCCGATGCAGTCGCCGTTGCTGGCAACGTGAGGGCGGCGAGCAAACTAGTACTATCACAAGCTTGTGTTCCATGCGATGGAACAGCGAAGTACAAGAGCTAGCTGTTCTTCAGACGAGCCAGTGTATATACTAGTATAAGATAATTGCAAGTTGCGGCAGTAGCTACGATCCAGGTCATCACACATTATTTGATTTATACTATATCGCAACATCATCGATCATAGAAGGCCGGCGTTGATTTCCATCATATATCTGTGCTAACGGAAATATAAATGGAGTTTTCATCCTTTTTCCTACTTTGTTTGCGGATATGTGAAACAGTCTTTTTTAAAATTTTCTTCCATATACTGAATTGCTGTTCCTGAAAATTTCTCTATAACAATGTTCTTGTTACCTTTTTGCTCAACGGAATGGAAGAAAGCATAATCATAATCCAACTCTGGGAGAAATAACAGTGGATAAATTACTGAACTAGGTAGATAATCTAGTTGTCTTAATCACTGTATCGATTTGTTGATACTTATCCGTCGTCAGCTGTCACCAGTACCATCTGGAATGCTTAGTTAAATTAAGGCAAAGCTACATAGCAGTAGGCCAGTAGCTCAAATAGCACAATTTCCAATTCTAGGCCTATAGCAGCAAGACAGAAAGCTCCACCAGAAAGAACAATGGGAAAATAAGATGCTGAATTGGTGCATGGTAGATGTAACCTACCAGGGCTACCACCTCACAATCACATGCCTTCAGGATTTGTTTTCTTAGTCTGACGTGAGTTGTGTGATTCTGAAACCAAGCCTCTTGCTTGCTGCAGGTGAACAATGCGGCGGTATCGTTCAACGAGATCGACACCAACTCGGTGGAGCATGCTGAGACAGTCCTCAAGACGAACTTCTACGGAGCCAAGATGCTCATCGAGGCGCTCCTGCCCCTTTTCCGTCGATCCTCTGGGACCAGCCGGATCCTGAACCTCAGCTCCCAGCTTGGCCTTCTCAATGTAAGTGATCAAATCATGCTGTTAAGTAAACTACCAGTATTGTACTTGTTCTCTGACGCTGCAAAACAGCTTGTAATTGTCGTCTCCTACTTAACACTAGCACGTTTTGTGCATCACGAGGCAAATAACACGTTCACACGGGTTCAGTTTACGTTATATGTTAGACCATATGAATAATGATTTCGGAACCAAATCTTCTTCTCCCATGCTCGTACTAGTTGTCAAGCGAGTGGGAACTTAAAAGAGTGAGCGCACATGCCAGTGATGGGTGATGACTGAAAACCTTGTTTATTTCGCGGGTCAAATCGATTTATTGAGGTTTAAACAAATATCATTTGATTAAGGAGCAAACAGCTTGACTATGAGCTCACTGTCAGCTGATTCAGCGATCGACTGTGGTCTCTCAAGTTTGAACGCACAAACTCTCCTTCGAGAGACAGTGCCAATTCTCTTAGTCATACTGTCATAGCACATGACTTCGTCAGTGTCCTGTGTCCACAACGTGACCAGCTAGTCCAAGGCCATCTGGAACAATGCCCAATTACATGCTCAACACAGAGAGTTAATTATATTTTAGCTTTTGCTAATTGCAATTATATGTAATTGATGTGGGACATGTACAAGAGGATGCAGTCTTGCTAGGCGAAATTTCCGAAATAAATTGTTGTTTGTTGATCTTTTTTTTGCAGAAGGTGAGGGACCCGTCGTTGAGGAGCATGCTGCTGGACGAGGGCAGGCTGACGGAGCAGCAGATCGAGGCCATGGCGTCGCGGTTCCTGGCGCAGGTGAAGGACGGGACGTGGCAGGAGCACGGGTGGCCGGCCGTGTGGACGGACTATGCGGTCTCCAAGCTGGCCCTCAACGCCTACTCCCGCCTCCTCGCCGCGCGGCTGCGGGGGGTCGTTGCTGTCAACTGCTTCTGCCCCGGGTTCACGCGGACAGACATGACGCGAGGGTTGGGCAAGCGCACCGCCGAGGAGGCCGGCCGCATCGCCGCGGGGCTCGCGCTGCTGCCCCCCGCCGACCTCCCCACCGGCAAGTTCTTCAAGTGGTCCACGCCGCAGCTCTACTCCAAGCTCTGACGACGACACCGCAGCATGGCGAAGTTCGCTGTGCGTAGCAGCACGCTTACGATTTTTTTTAAAAACCTTACCGTGGAACAACCGTTCTACGGTATATATTATCAATTGAAATAAAGTGTACATACAAAAGAAAAGAAAGCCAAAATTAACCAATGCCAGCTCTAGGTAACATAAAGAAGATTACAAGTGTTGTTCAATCCTAAGACTAAGACTTTATTGTTTGTGTCTTTGCTGGTTTTGCTCTCATGATGGCTCCCATTAAGTCATTCCTGAAGGTGGTGCACTCAAGCATGTATTGAAGGGTTGATAGCTTTAAAAATTTTGTCATTCCTGACAGACCAAATACCCCAATAACCTGCAATGATAATGTCCATAGCAATAACCTTGCGGAAAATTTCATCTACGCCACTGACCTCCTTAGGGCCTGCCATCTTAAAAAAAGCCCCCGTTATGGTCTTTAAACTAGACTTCCGAAAAGCTTTTGACTCCATTTGTTGGGAATCCCTTCTTCTCATCCTGCATGCTAGGGGTTTCCCGCAAGCTATCGTAAGCAGGATCAAAACCTTATTAGTGTCGAGCAAGACGACTGTCCTCCTTAACGGGCTCCCCGGCCCTTGGATAGATAAACTGAAAAAATGGTCATCGCCAAGGGGCTCCATGTCCCCTTATCTTTTCATAATTGCTGCTGACTTGCTTCAACGCTTGATCCTCAATGCTTCCTCACCCAACAATCTTTGCGACCCAATCTACAGAGAACGACCACCTACAGTGCTTCAATATGCTCATGACACCCTAATCGTAGCTCATGCCTCTCTAGACACCGCGACTACCTTCAAAGCCATCCTCGACAACTTCGCCCTCGCAATCGGGCTCACCATCAATTTTCACAAAACTACTTTCGTGCCTCTCAACATGGATACCACCACTAGCCATAATATTGCTCTCACCTTTGGATGTGAGCTCTCATCTTTCCCCCAAATATATCTCGGTTTACCTCTCTCCCACACACACCTTCCTTCCTCTGCCTTCGAACCCATCATCCAACGTTTTTTCAAATATCTATCTGGCTGGGCGGCCAAGCTATTATCACGAGGTGCACGACTCAATCTAATCTCTGCTACTCTAGACGCCCTAGCCACCCACTTCATGTGTGTCTTTAAGTGCCCCAAAAAAATTATCAAGAGATTAGATGCGATTCGTATATCCTTCTTCTAGACTACTGAAGAAACTTGCTCCGGCGCAAAATGCCTGATTGCTTGGAATAACGTTTGCAAACCTAAAATCGCCGGTGGTCTGGGCGTTAAAAATTTGCTTCTCCAAAACAATTGTCTCCTCATGAAATTTGCTTCCAAACTTCTCCAAAAGCCCGACTTGCCTTGGGTCAACTGGTTCTTCCAACACTACTCCCTTGACTTTACCAACAAACCACACAACCCCTCCTTCCTCTGGAAAATTGTGAATGAGCAAATTCGACCCCTTCAAAAAATCTCCTTTGTCCTTACTAACAGCGACACTTCTACCTTCTTCTGGCTAGATGCCTGGCTGCTTCCCACCCCGCTTGCCGACACCTACCCTCACATTTTCTCCAACTCCACTTCGCCCATGGCCCTGGTGTCTCAAAACATGCATTTTGGTTTACTAGCTAACCTGCGAAATCGCCTAACCACTGTTGCTTCTGTCGAGCTTGCTTCCGTTTTGTCTTTGTTGCAGGATGTTCACGTCAACGACGTGCCCGATGACAGGTTCTTTACCCATGGCTCTACGTTCTCCTTCAGGTGTGCCTACTCGTTGTTCTCGTCCGACCACGAGATTGACCTAAACACGGAGCACATATGGAGCTCCAAGGCACCCACCAAGGTCAAGATTTTTAGTTGGCTGCTGTGGTGTGACAGGCTGAGTATGAAGGCCAATCTGCTACATAAATCCATCTCCCCAGACTCCTCCTGCACTTGGTGCGCCCACGCAAGGGATGACGCGAATCACCTCGCCCTCGTTTGCCCTTGCGCGACTCAGGTTTGGTCCATTTTGGGCCTCCAGACTCCCCGCTCCATCGACCATATTTGGGACACTCCCACACCGGTTGGCCTTGACATCAACATTTGGCCTACCGTCGCTCTCGCCATCCCGTGGAAGTTGTGGGACTCTAGGAACGCTCGTGTTTTTCGTAACGAGTTTCACTCACCCCTCGATACCCTTCGTAACATTGTTTCGGACTTTACTCTTTGGGTCTTTAGATTTAAAGACCTCGTCACTAGGGAGGCGGTCGTGTCTTGGCGCCTTTACCTGTCCTCTCGTTGTAATCTATGGTGTAACTCGCCCCTTCGGCATTTGAGTAATATATTCAGGTGGGTATCCTCTCCCCACTGGTGATTGTTTAAAAAAATATCTTGAGGGAGTTGATCAGTTGTGAGTCTAGTTTCATCATAGTGTAAAGTACACCTCTTTTTTTTTAGGTGTGATCTGGTGCCAACATTCTGCTGCAAAGTTACAATCCCAGAAAAGGTGCAAATATAGATTCTTCGTGTTGTTCTGAACATAGGCCACAAGTATAATCAATTAAATGCATAGATTTCTTGTGTAACAGATTTCTGGTGTTCACCCGGTCATAGAGAAGCAAGCACATGAATATTTTGTGCCTGAGTTGAGAAGCATTGTTCCATAGCCCTTTGAACAAGTGGTGAGCATTACTAGGACCCATCATAGTCTTGTACATCTTAATCGAGGAAAAGTTGGTTGCATTCCAAGGATATTTCCATATATCTGAAGCTGTTTGGATGCCTAATCCTTGGAGAGAGGCTGATACTAACTGGAATTGGTGATGTGCTTGCTAAAATAGTGGTCTGTGGAATAGGCTTTCCAAGTTGCTTAGAGAAAGAACCTATTGCAGGGAGCACTCATTTGTAGTGTAGAAGGAGAAAAGCTCAGGATATTTCAACTGAATGCTTTGTTCTAGCAAATTGTCGGTCCAAAAATTGATTGAGTGACCAATGCCTGGAATGCATATGGCATGTGTCTTGAATATGTGCATGAGTTTAAGCACATCTCTCCACCAGAAAGAACCAACATCCTTCTCAATTGGAATAGTAGTGGAGTAGTATGTTTCCCAAATGATATTGACCCATGGGATGTCTGCCCTGTTCAGGAATTTATGCAAATATTTCATCAATAACGCCTGATTATGAGTGGCAACGTTTAACATTCCTAGACCTCCATGAGTTTTTGGTAGACAAACTTTCTCCCATGCAATCATGGGTATTCCTTTTTCTCTAGTGCCATATTTCTTCCATAAACTGTGCTTGAGGAGAACATTGACTTGATGAATAACTAACTTGGGCAGAGAAAGAGTGCACATGAAAAAATCAGGAGGCTGGAGGAGACTTTACCAAAGTCAACTTATCTCTGGTGGACAGCAAAGTGGCACACCCAGTTAGCCTGTTGGAAATTCTTTTCGGGAGATGGTCATAGTCTATAACTTTTGGCCTTGAGAGGCATAAAAGCAGTCCAAAATAGTTGAGTGGAAGTTTGCCTAGTCTGCAACCGAGTAGAGCAGAAAAGTTTTGCGTAATATCATCTGGAGTTTTGATTGCCACCATAGTGGATTTTGCATAATTCACCTTGAGCCCAGTGTATGCAGTAAAATGGAGGAGTAGATTCTTAACATGCATCAGTTGTGCAAGCTCAGCAGGTAAAACCAGAATTGTGTCATCAGCATACTGTATAATAGGGAAATCAGGGCAGGTGACATGTTGGAGAGGGGGTTGTATCATGTTGCTTTGCATGGCCTCATTAAGCATGGTTTGCAACAAGTCAGCTGTTAGTACAAAGATAAGAGGAGATAGAGGATCTCCCTGTCTGACTCCTTCCTTACACAAAAATTGCTTACCAGGCACCCCATTTAACAGGACAGCAGAGTATCTAGTCTGTCGGCCCAGTGGGAACTAGGGTACCACAGCCCGTCTGCCACTGGCCCTGAGGACGACGCTTGGGCTGGCCCACCGAAGACGGCATTGCCGCGGCCACCCCGGAGGAAGGAGCCTCGCGAGGGGCAGGCCTGCCGAGGATCCACGCCGCAAGGTCAAGCCTCGCCGAGGCTGCCAAGCACCAGATCGCTTCGTAAGGCTCCGCGCGAGGCAACCTCATGAAGCTGGGCGAACGACACCAGACGCGGGACCCCATGCCCACCACGTGGGTGACGTCCCGCTGTCAGGATAAGGACAGTGGGGGACGACAGAATCCAGGTTTCCATTTTCGTTATAAGGAAGCAGCGGCGAGCGCCTCCCCAAAAGCAGGTTCCCAAAGCTTGCCGTTCCGGTGATAGAAGACCAGGACGGATCAAAGCGCGCTAGGACGAAGGTCATCACCAACCCCACACGCGCGTCACGAAGACTGCTTTACAAGATGAAGACCCCTTTAGTCAGGATAGGCCTGAGCT
>CBMN010036719.1:53-11740 GCA_000582825.1 Hordeum pubiflorum
AAACATGGGGGTACCGCATGTTCTTTCAGTTGCCGTCTTCCCCTGTCGGGCGGCACCGGCGTCGACGACTCAGCAGCTGCGCTCCTTCCAGCTCGCCTGGTTCTCCGACGTCCTGACGACTATGGCCACGGTAGCTAGGATCTACGTCCCTCCAGTCCTAGCTTGCCGGCGTTGCCGATCGCCGTCGCCCCACCCCCCTCATGGTGTGCTTCGCCGCCTGCGCTACCTTGTAGGCCTCAAAGCCCCTCTTTTGCCAGATCAATGCTCGTGGGTTCAGAGGCAGTGCCATCCTCCGGCAGCAGATGTAGCCACGCCAATCCCCTTTCGACATGGTGGCTCCGACAGGCGTTGGCTTCCTCATCTTCGTTTCCAGATACGACGGCTATGGGATTGCTCAGCCTCAGGCCAGGGAGAAATCCTTGCTCGGCTTGCCGATGCTGGCAGCGGCAGCGTTTGCAGATGTCGTTTCCTTCTTGGAGGCGCTGTCAAGACTCTCGGCTGAGCCCCTCTTCGAGCTCAAGGGAAACCCTAGGTCTGATCCTACGGACTTGATGGCGACGGCGTCTCGGCGTCGTCCTCCTTCTTGAAGGCGCCATCTTCCTCGCTCGTGGTGTCCCCGGTTTTGGTTCGAGATGTTGATGCTCTTGTTGGTTCGGTGTTGCTGCTTTTGGTTGGGGCTTGGTGGGTTCACATCTGCCTGCGTTCGTGTCATGTGTATATCCCTATCTGTGCTCACTCCACTCCTTCTATCAATGAAATTATACGCAAACTTTGCGTATTCACGAAAAAAAATCACTAACCAAAAAAAGAGCTAAAAGTTTAAAACCAAAATTCGGCTAACCGATTATCCGATTCAGTCCTCTCTTTATCTATCTATACTACCTCTATAAAAGGAAGAGAGGGTAAATTCAACATAAAATCTGGACCATCTAATTATACAATCAAGGGTCTAAATTACTTTGTTAACGAAACTGTCTTCGTTAACGAAACGATATACCACCGCAAAGATTGATCCCGCACGTCTTCGCCCTGCCAACCGCTCCCGCCTCTCCTTCACACACCCGCCCAACCCCGCCGCCAGCCTAGCCACGCCGCAGGCCAGCCCCGACGGCCCCTGCACCGCTCAGGCCCGCCGCCAGCCCATCCACGCCGCAGGCCAGCCCCGACTGCCCCTGCGCCGCCCAGCCACGTCGCCAGCCGCACGCCGATTCTCCGGACGGCGGAGGCAGCACGCACCCGGCCTCAACCCCTCCGCACCCGCCGCCCGCCGATTCTCCGGACGGCGGAGGCCGCACGCATCTGAGGCCTGCCGACCTAAGGTTGCGCCGGTTGAATCTCCACCCGGTAGAGGCCCCCTGACCCAGCACCTCCCCAGCCGTCCGCTCCGGTCACCACCGGCGCGTGTGGCACTATCCCTCTGGTTCCAGATTTGGTGGAGACGGAAGACAACGGCAGGAGAAGAAAAGACGGGGGCGACAGCTCGGATGCACACTTCTCTGGAAATTGCAGGCAGCCGGCAGCCAAGGCGATGTGCTAGGCACTTCGTCTCCAGCCTCGCGCAATAGGCGTTGCCGCTCCATTCCGTCATCATGGTCAGCAACGTCGTCGTCGTGGTTCAGTGAGTAGCCAAGGAGCTCCTCCGCAGTGATTGTGTGGAAGGCGTTGATGGCCTATCCGTTGTGCTCGGGTCAGGCATCAGTGACATGTATGTAAGTAAACCGTCCTCCGGGCCAGTTTGTTTTCCTACCCTTTAAGTGTTCGAGGAATTGCCTCTCAGGGAGGCGTGGTTATTTGTATTGCAGGGATAAGATGAAGAAACGTAAAGGGAAGGTGATTTCTGCGGGAGAAGCAAGAAGTGATCCGGCTAACAAGTCGTATATTTGGGGTAGTGTGTACGATCTTCATAGTTTCAAAAATGGCTATTCCTGGCACCACTACTATCTCTTGCGTGAATGTCCTTGTGGTTTCCTTGTCGGTGCCTACATCAATGTTCTACCGTGATGTTATCAGGTATTGTCCATTGCCTGGTTATGAACTACTACATCTGTTACTAAATACTCCCTCCGCCCCATAATATAAGAGCGAGCGTGGAGTCTAAATTTGGCTCATGACCATAGTTCAAAAAAGCGCTAGGAGTTAATTGTGCGTTTTGCCACCGCCTTACGCTTTTCTGACCAAAGCGCATGCTTATGCGCAGATTAAGCGCAGTTATGCGCTAGGCGTTTTGCTATTGCCTAGAGCCTAGGCGCACTTAAGCGCTCGCTTAGGCGTGCCTTTTTTAACTATGCTCATGACATACAAAGAGCATTCAGATTGTTTTCTTTAGATTATATGTCATAGTTCTATTAACTCTGGGATCCTCTCTGTGTATTTGATTAGTCTCTGGTTAGATTTTGGGAGGCAAAATTTTGGACTCTGGTACCTAGATAATTTACTACAGTGAATGTGCAGATTAGGTGGTACTCACACAAGAACAAGTAGAAATACTTCCATTGCTCATTTGATCTACTTTCTTTTGCCCTATAATTAACGTGTTTCCTTTTTCTGATATTTTTATTCTTCAGATTAAGTTCTTACCATGGTCAGTCATAAAGCGTCAATCTTTAGCTACAAGATCTATAGATGTTTGCTGCCAAACCAATATTAAATTATGAACAACTGATATTTATAGCAAAGGTATGGTCAAATATTGTATTCTTGATCTGAGGAACCAATGGGGGCGGATGGCCGGAAACTCTGGATTGGATCCATGTTCATTTATTGGAGTTCTAATCTGATCGCTGGATAAACTAAGTGCATACGTGTATCTATATGCGTTCTTGCAAATGGTAATTTTGATATTTGTTTATCCAAACTAATCTTGTACTTTTTTAGAAACGATAAAGTTCTTCATAAATCAATTGAAACATTCTCCAGCAAAAGCACATGAGAACCAATTTATTCAGGTCTGACTTGTTTTTTCATAGAGGACACATCTGCCTACTTGACATATTTGGATTTTAACTCTATCTTCTGTTTGTTGCCTTCCTTGTTATTTTTTTGATAAAGTTCAATTTCTTCCATTCCTATGTTGTAGATACTTCTTCTCTGGCAACCTAAAGTACTGCTTCTGATTACAGTGAGTAGGCTTGATGGATCATCGTCCTCATTGGCAAAATTAGGGACATAGTAAGGAGAAGGTTTCATAGAAGCACAACTTCAAGAGCTCAGCGTATGTATGCCAGCATGTACTGGAGTTGTTGGATGAGTTCTTATTTGTCGAAACTCATTTCATTTTGCTTTCAGAATGCTCGCCTGGTGTACACTTATGAGTTGTGGTATTCTTTCCCTATGCAGGAGATCAAACCGAAGAAAGACAACACTCAGCGCAACATGCTCGTGTCGATGTTGCGGGTGCAGAGGAAGATTGTGAGGATGATCAGTGAGAGCATGGACGAGCTTACCAGCCAGCGCAAGAGCATCTGGTGGAGTCGTAGGATCCCCAGGGAGGAGTAGGCGGGACGACCTGGTTGCTGATTTGGTCGCCACTTTCCCCACAATCTGTATGATGCTGCAGTCGCGCCCATACCGCACTAGGCTTAATATTCAGGTAATATGTTGATGCAAAACTTCATGGATTTTGGTTTACAGTATTATCACACGCTATGTACACTTGCTGGAGATCGTTTGGTTGTGTCTGATGCACAGACAAATTTGAGAAGTTGCTGGTTCTTGTAGTTTCTTGGTGCTTTTTTTATTCCCTCGACTGCTAATATGAGTAGATGGTTAGATGCCTTTGGCAAAATTGTCAACTGACATTTTCTCTATTCTGCATTGTGAACAGACGAATAAGGAAGCTTATTGGAATATTTTTGACTGTTAGTGATGAAGGACAACTGGACGGTTTGGGAGTCTATATTTTAATTCTTGGCTGCGTTACCGAAATCATATTAGCTTCATGCCTGGTTTAATTTCCTGCAACTCACTTTCGAGAAGGTTTAAATAATATGTGCTATTTGATATTCCTGATGTGGCTTTTGTAATAACCCAATGCGGTTGGTGTCGTTCGTGGCATGGTGTTGCACTGTTGCAGACCTGCCACACTGCGGTCGACCTCATCATCATTCGTCATGTCGCTTGATAGAACCATGCGCTGCCGAGTTTGGCCGCCACAAGCATGGCCGCGCCGCCATAGACTCCTCGCTGCTTCGAGGTCCATAATATGATCACTGCCATAATTGTTGGGTTCAGTTCTATAGTCAATTGTTGGCATATAGTTTGCCCTGTAACATCACCATAATTGTGTCTTCCATGTTTGATGTGGTAGCAGTGGAATCGTTGTACACATAGGAACCGAGGCATTACAACAACATTGGTCTTCGGTCAACCATCTCTGACTATAAAAGCTGATAAGTTGTAGCTGCTAATTTTGAATTCTGTCCAATTTAGAATCTTTAGTGGATGCTATTGTAACCTGCAACAATTTCCTCATGTAATGCCACTCTTGAACTCTTTTGCATGACCAGGCTGCAGGCTCATAGCATGCTCATGAAAAGACTCAGGAGTGCAGCGTCACTCCAAGGCTCCAAGCTTGATAAGGTCTACGCCCTAGCATGATAAACCTGCACGGTTTGTTCACTGTACTTTAATCTATCCTCACTTGCTTCTGATTACAATGTTTTAAATGGTTTCCTTCCCTTCACTGTACTTTAATCTATCGCAGGATCGAGACTACTGGGTCACATGGTGGACGGAAGTCAGTTGGTAAGACCTGGTTCTTGTTAAGCACACTTACTGTACATCAAACTTAGAAGAATTTAGCTTATGCTTAGGGTTGTGCCTGCAAGTTTGGAACTTCGATTGATCTAACTAATGACAGGAGAAAGTGATGCATGCTAGCCGTGAACTTAGTGGGTCACTTGTTCTTTGCAGAGGAATCCAGTCTGATGAACGATGTAATATATATTTAGGTAAATGTTGTGAAACTTAAGATAATCTCTCAAGCATACAAATTAGGTATTTCACTCCTCAATGTTATGATATATGACTCTGAACCATTTGACTGGCGTATCTTCTTAATGTTTCCAAAATAGCCTAATTACCCTTACATTCTGGGAGTGGTAACAAGCTATGATATTATGCACAGCGGGAATGAAGTGGGCATTTACTTTGGTTGTAAACACGAGCTAGGGTTTTTCAAGTTGCCTTTTATACAAAGAAAATTATATTTGGGGGTGATTTAGTGGATTGAGTTGTAATGATTGTGATCTACTTCCTCCGTCCGAATTACTTGTCGCTCAAACGGATGTATCTAGAACTGAAATACGCCTAAATACATCTATTCCAGCAACAACAAATTCCGGACGACCGCAACACAACCTTCGCCCGCTCCTCCTGTGCATCGCTTCAATTGCACGCCGCCGCCCGCTCCACTCACCTGCGTCGCCGACCTCCGCTCCTCCATAGCCACAGCTACTCGCCTCCGTCGCCGCCGCGCCGCTCAACTCGGCCTTGCCGCCGCCGCATCAACTCGGCCCTCTCCGATCCTCCGCTTCGACGTCGTCCGCATGTACGGTGAGGCCCTCGCCTCAAGACGGCAACTCTAATCAATAGCTGATTTGAAATTCTGAAATTAATGGGATTGCCCAGTATATGATCCTTCCTGGTGCACGACTCCTGCGACCTGGTATTCCAAATTCATGTCCCAATCTTCCTGGTTGTCATCAGATGTGGTATGCATGAATCTCTGAGAGGAATGTGGAATCATCTCATCTTCATTCTAGTTCCAGTCAACTAAGCTTACTTATTTTCGATATGTAGTTCATTTTTGT
Source organism: Hordeum pubiflorum (assembly GCA_000582825.1). Taxonomy (NCBI): domain Eukaryota; kingdom Viridiplantae; phylum Streptophyta; class Magnoliopsida; order Poales; family Poaceae; genus Hordeum; species Hordeum pubiflorum. The sequence goes on from CBMN010036719.1 coordinate 5,864, forward strand.
TACAGGAGGCGATCTGAATTTAGGCAAAAAATTGTGTGGTGTCTGCATTGTGCTTGAAATAATTGTTCATCCCTACATTAATGAATAGGTATGGAGTTGCTGGCTATTACTTCAAAACAGCAAGATTGTTTGATGCTTGCTACATACTCCTTTCGTCCCAAAAGGGAGTAGTAATTAACATACCACTAAATATAATATCTATTTTCTTTAAGAAGTGCCATGTACATTTGTTCTCTGGAACTAGAAGTAGTTTCATTGTACCGGCATTTCCATAGACTGGTTTGTTACACATCCTTCTTTAATAGCGAGATCATAGTTAATTGTACGCATTATTTTGTTGATCGGCAGCTAAAAATAGGCTGATCAGGTCAGTACAGATCCATGTGTTCATGATAGATGTCGGTTCACTATAACCGGATCTGGAAACATAAGAAAAATACTGCTAACATGAGACAACAATTTAGTACTTGGATAACACAGGTGTGGTGCTTTGGATTGTCCCACTGTTCTATTTTAGGACTTACATAACACATGAGTAGGAAATATGCAGTATCCTGTTCGTCAACAGCTAAATATAAGCTGGTGACTAGAGATCATGTGTTTACAATAGATGTTGTTTCATTATACGTGGGTTTGCAGAAGCATGTACATACATAGTAGGATTCGTGGTTTAGCGTTATTAGACCTCTGTAAATACATGTTTGCTCTGTGGTATAAAAGGACTCCTATAGTGCTGAGAATAAAAATGAAGAAATTTACTACTCGCAAAAAAATGAATTGGGTGAACTTTAAAATCCTACTTTGTTAGAGAAAGCTTCAGAACCCACCCTTTCTTTCTTGCAGGATTGAGAAGATTGGGACATTGGAACCTTTTAGATGTACAGAAAGAAAGCGGATTGTGCTTGTAGGTGATGATGGTGAGAAGATCAAATTTATTTATGTGAAGAGGTATTTTCACTTGCAAAAAAAATCATGTTCATTTCACTCGATACAAGTTCCAGTTGTTTCAGCCACGTTATAGCAGTCCAAACATTCTCTTCCCGTGTAGGGAGCATGCTTGCACTGGACAGTCCTTATATTGGCAATTTTGCGCACAATAATCATGAAGAGCATTTGCTACTGGGCAGGTTCACATGGTGCCAATTGTTCAACACGAGGAAAAGGTTAGTTGGAATATCTTGGTGCTACTTGTTTCTGCAGTACTATTGATCAAAACATAAAGACTGTGCAATCTGGTTGATGGGTTATTTTTGTATCAACAGCCTTGAAGTCTCATGGAGTGAAAAGGATCCAGGATCTCTGTTTGTTAACCTAAGCTTGCTACCAACGTTGTTGAATTCAGCATGCCTTCATAATGATCACTCTTGTGAGATTTAGCCTATTCAGCAAATAGAACGCATCCTCTTTTTGAAAATTTTACTCAAAACTTATAAGGTGGATAGGTGGCAGTCTTTCACATATCGTTTACTTAAGTGTTACATGAGTGCCTCTGATTTCCAAAAATGGCAGCAATAGTTTCCTGTTTTGACTAAGCATTCTTTATTTTCTTGAGAAAAAGCATGTTTTGTTATTCACACCTCAACATGATAGCATGTGCATAGCATAAACCATCGATTTGGTTTTGGACTAGACATTTGTTGTGAGAAAATTGTTTGGGACTGATTTACTCATGGGGATATGATCATATGATAGGTTTCTAAGTTTTGTCATTAAATTACTGGAATGTGATTACTTAGAAAAGTAGCCCCGTTTAGTTCCTTTTTATGCATTTGCTTAGCGCAACATTGAGCTTTTTTTTGCGAAAACATTGAGCATGTTTGACATTGATAGCCTTGGCATCCAACTAAGCCCTAAACTTTTTGTCCTCTCACCCGAGAAAATATAACCTATACATGGATGAAATGGAGATGCCTTTGTATGGTTCCTCACTATTTTCTAGGATAAACTGCGCTCTTGCATAGCTTGATCGGTATGTGAAGGTATATTGTGAGGTTGTTGCGTTGCCTTGGTTAGGATTAATGATAGTACTCTCACTTAAATTTGGAATCATTTGTGAATTCTTAAGTACATGTTTCTCAAAGATGGATAAAAACCAACAATCTCAAGAGCAACTGCCGTTCTTGAACTCGTGACCTCCCGCATGAGTGGTGCCCCGCTTACCACTTTGACTGAAGTGGGTTTTGTGAAACATATGATTAAATAACTTTATGTGTTTGAAGTTAAATTTTTTAAATTTTGTTTTTCCATTTGAAACTTCGGCTAAAAATCCCAAACATTTCCCTTTTTCGGAAGAACAAAAAGTCTGTATTCTTTTTTGCCAGGTGCATTACAAATGCCAAATGTTGGCATGTTTCTAGAGAACACATTTATAAAACTTGCCATGGTTTTTAGAGGAGATTTTTTCTAAACTCGCCATTGATTTGAATTTTGAAAGTTCCATTATTATTATTAAGTGTGTGGCACTTTTATTATTAGTCACATGGAATTTATTATATAGAGAATGGAAGTTATATTTATTAAGAGTATGTCGTTTTAATAATTAATGACATGTCACTTTATTATTAAGAGGATCACAATTTTATTAATAAGAGCATAACATTTTTATTATTGGTAACATGGCTTTTTCTATCGATGGCATTTTTATTATTAAGAGCATGGTATATTTATTATTAATAACATGACATTTATATTATTAGGACGATGAAAATTTTATTATAAACAGAATGGCAGTTTTATTACTTGAGAGCATGTCATTTTTATTATCAATAGAGTGGCAGTTTTATTATTAAGAGATGGGAAATTTTCATTTTTATTGGTATGCCATTTTTTATTACCATAGTAAGTTTATCAATTAGAGAAATGGCATTTTTGTAAAGTAGCTTGGCTATTGTCAATTTTTTCAGAGCATGGCATTTTTATAAATTTATGTGTTTTTCTGTTTTTTATAAGAAAATGTGTGTATTTTTTTTGTTCATGACATTTTCTATCTTGATGATGGTAATTTTAAAGTTTTGTAAGGCAATTTTATTTTTCTAGATCACACGACCTTTGTTTTATCATGTCACTGTACATTTCTAAATTAGAGAATTGACTGATTTATAAAGTAGCATGGCATTTCAAAATTTAGTTTTTCTCTGTATTTTTTATAACAAATGTTTATTTGATCATGGTATTTTTCTAAAATAAGAAATCCAGTTAACCGGCCTTTTGGCCAATTGGGGTTCGCCCTGGCCTACCCCTAGTGAACGAGGTGAAAGGTTCCCTGGATGGGCAAATCCTATTTGGCGCTTCAGGCGCCCATTAACGTGCATTTTCGTTAACTGGAGCCTGCAGTGCACGTCACCTCCCTTGCTGGGCCGGCCCGTTTAGAATTTTTTATTCCTGTGTTTTAATCCAAAAAATTGAAGGTACTACCACCGAATCGAACCCACGACCTCCTTCACAAATAAACACGCCACAACAACCAGCCACTAATCAACTTGTGCATTGTATCTTCGTTTGACCCTTTTATTCGTTTGTCAGTATGTTTTGTTCTTTTTCTTTCCCTTTTTTCTAGTTCTTTTACCTTTTCTTTTCTTTTATTTACTTAGATGCGCGGTTTTTTAGTTCGTGAACTTTTTCATTTTTCGATGAACTCTTTTCTCAAATCGATGAACTTTTTCCATTTTTGGATGAACTATTTTTGAAATCGATGAACTTTTTTTAAGATTCGATGAACTTTTTAAAAATTCGATGAACTTTCTTCAAATTTGATGAACTTTCTTCAAATTCGGTGAACTTTTTTCAAAAAATGGATGAACTCTTTTCAAATCCGATGAACTTTTTTCAACTTCGGTGAACCTTTTTTGTAAATTCATGAACTTTTGTTCAAAATCCGTGAACATTTCTGATTTCGTAACCGTTTTCGTTTTCGGCGAATTTTTCTTTTGTTATATATTAATCAATGTGAACAAGTTGCATATATGTTAATGTTTGTACTAAAGGATAGCTCAAATAGAGTTATTTCCTTGTAATTGGCAACAAACTGAGCTTGGTGTAGTGGTGAAGACTCGAAGCTGTTAACTTTGGCGTGCAGAGATCGATTCTTGCTGCGCCCGAATTAGCGTCAGCTTTTTCCCTTCGTGTTTGCCTTTCTCCCACTGATTCGTTGGGCCGGCCCGCTACGCGCCGCGTGCAAGCGCCAGGAGCGTTGGCCGGCGCTTGCACCGCCCAATAGGAGCTCCCCCCTGGATGCTACCCCCCGCGAATGAAATCATTCGATGGGAGCAGCTCCACAGTCGCCAGTTATTCGGGTCGTTATCTCTTAGATACTCAGATTAGTACCAACAAGAGGCAAAAAAAACCATCGCAATCCTCCACATGGTCCAAATAAATATACCACATTGATTCCAAATGTAACGGTTGAGATTAAAGGATCAAAAGGTTATGTAGATACAAAGTGCGTACAAACAATCTAGCATTTGCGCGTGCATTTCAAGTCCAACATTTTTTTGTCCATCATCAAAGGCAAGGCCACGCTTTGGTCCATCGTGTGGGCAAAAACATTTGAGTCAAATCATGTCGCAAGTGTAATGGCTTTGTAATATTTGGTTTCTGACAGCCCTGCAGACGGATCGAGCAGCCAATAACCAAGCAATTAACCTGGTTTCTGTTGATCGACAAAAATACTCACGGGAGCACGGGTCGCTGAAGTTTCTCATGATCGACAAAAATACTCACGGGAGCACGGGTCGCTGAAGTTTCTCAGAGCATCTACAACCAGGATTGCCTAATTTTGATTCACATACATCCGCGGATGTGCCCGGTTACGTATACGTTTTGGGTCTCGATTTGTGCATACATGCAACCATGTCTCCTAAATTCTCTTCAAATTGTCCAGTCAAATGCATATGATTGATGGAGATGAAGAGAGAGGAAGATAAAAGAAATAAAGAATAAAGAAAGAAAAAAAGTGGTTCAAGGTGAGCCGCATCGTAGGTGGAGGTTTGCCTGGACACGTCCGAACATCTTCTTATCCTCCTCATATTTGGTGTGGATACGAGGATTTGTGGATAGACCGTTCATATGGGGACAAAGTGAGGGTCTGGTTAGGTGACTTTTTTTTTCTCAGTCATGTCCGAGCAATGGTCGGGCATGAACGTTTGGGGCGTCATGTTGTAGATGCTCTTACACACTTTGTTTTCATGCTTTAAGATATGGGAAAGAGAGAAATAAATGTGTGATCGACGTGGGTGCGCTGATGGCCGGCGGATCGATGCGAGATTAGTCAGCAGTACATATATGAACGAACTCCCAACTACATACTTGCAATTATCAAACCAAATGTCCTGGCACATACCTCGGTTTACAGTGCTTTTTAGGTTACTTCTTTTCGAAACTTTCTTGATGCACAGAGAACATAAGACACCGACCAAGTCAAATCTTCTCTACTACTTTATGGGCGCTGCTACGCGTCGGCTAACGGATATTTTTAAAAGATCCGTCGTCTCGCGAACCGTCGGATTTGACGGATTAAACGACCAAGCGACACTTTCTAGTGTTGCAACACATGTCGTGTTGCAGAAAATTTAGGCAACACGGTAATGTTACAGAAATTTTGCAACATAGATCAAGTTGCACTTTTTTCTTGCAACAAAGGTCTTGTTACATTTTTTTTGAGGTCTTGTTGCAAAAATATTTTGCAATAGAGATCTTGTTGCAATTTTTTATTTTTTACGACAGACGTATTGTTACAATTCTTTTTGCAACAGCGAACCAACCTATGGTTGGATGGGTAAAGGGGCAGTGATATCCCCAGTCCACTAGGGTTCAAGTCCTGGTGCTCCCATTATTTCCTGGATTTATTTCCGGATTTTCGGTGATGCGCATTCAGTGGGA